>APFE031422913.1:2602-15964 GCA_000404065.3 Pinus taeda
ATTGTTTTTATATGTTTTAAATTAGAGATGGGTTTGGTTTGATAAATAAGTAATTAGTAATTGATAATACAAATGTATATTTTTAAATAATGTTTGTACATATTTAATATACTACTTTATTATAAACATAAAATAATTGATAATGTGAAATTTATATGATTTATTGTAATGTGGAATTTCTTGGAAATTCACTCTCTATCAAGTATCATATAATTTATAGTATAAGTGAGTGAAAAAATCAATACAAAAATTCCTAAACTTATCTATTACTCTAACGATAACCTTACTATTTTAAAATATAAAATTAAACTAACATTCCTAAATATTACTTTATTTGTAATATTTAAAAATTGTTTAATTTTTATTATTTTGAATATTAATAATTTATATATTTCCAATAGTTTAAAATAAAGAAAAAAATGATATATTTAAATATATATATAAATATATATATATATAAATATATATATATATAATAATATAAAGAGGGTATATGCCTAATTTATTTTAATTTTGAATTTAAAATAACCAAATATTAATTTCAATTCTAATTGGAACTCGAACTTGGTAACTGTGCACAAGAGTGGGTTACTGCTATATTGTTATTGCATAGATGTAGAAACAAGTACATAGGAGAAAAGCATTAAATGTTTCTGTCATAGTCCACTGAGATCCATTATCAGTGTGCATCATTCACATAGGCCATCCACCGGGTACATAGGCGAGGGTTGGAAATGTGAGATCCATTATCAGTGTGCATCATTCACATAGGCCATCGACCGGGTACATAGGCGAGGGTTGGAAATGTCTAACAGCATTAAAATCCAATATGAATGGATGCACTTTTCGATCTTTTAAATGGTTTTTTTAAAAAGGTTATACAATTCAAGATTAAGATTAAGATAGCATCCGAAAAATGTAACAACGTTAAAATCCAATGTAATCCAATATAAATGTTGTTAACATATATGTTATAAATTAAAGGTGGGTTTGGGAAATCTCTGATTCTGATCATAAAATCTGATTCTACATTAACCTCAAAAGGCACCACAGACTTGAATGGGAAGCTTGATGTGAAGAAACTAGAGAATTGGGAGTTTTCAGCCTCAAATGTGGTCTTGGCTGATTGTTCCACTACTGCACCCCACATATTTTGGAATCTAGGCTATGGAAATATCCTTTGTTTAAGCATTCTAATGCTGCTTCTAAGATCAATGCAGAGATTATTCCAATACAGCCTCTAATGAAATGAATAGAACATAATGGACTGTTAATTGATAGTCAGAGTATTTATGCCCAAAAATAGTTAGAATAGGGTGAAGGTTGATTTGTTGATTGAGATAGTAGTTATAGTGCAAGAACTGATATCACCCCACCTACTGTTCATCTAGCACAGGACGCATTTGTAGCCATTGGAGGAAACTACAAATGCCATGTTTAGGGCTTTCAACAAGTAAAGTTGAGGGATTTCATCTATTACTTGAGATTTCTTCCCTTGTTCTACCATGGATGCTTCAACTCTTCTATCTCATTCGGATTAGTTTTAGCATGATTGTTTATTTATTCTAAGAGCAGGGTTTGGTGAAAGTATTTTGTATGATCAACTATTGGATATGGATTTGGACTTTGCTGCAAACAAATTCAAAAATTTATATAATTGATAGGATGGGTTTCTCTTCACTTGTTATAGGCATTATATATTGTAGCAGCAAAAGAAAGGTTGTCTACCATGACCTTAATGTTTATAGAGTTCTGTTTAACCAGGATGGAAACCTCATGCTTTCATGTGTTTTCGTGATGAGGAATACTAGAGATTGAGAAAAGCTACAACATGAAGTTGGCTCTCACTATCCAGAGTACTTGAGAAATGGAAATTAACATCTAAAACTGTGATAGGTTTGATACATTTATGTTGGTTCTCTTAAGTGGAAAGCATATTCCACCAAAGCCATGATCTAGATCTTATAAGCCAATTGAAAAATCTCATGTGGCAGCGCTTTCTTCACTTCAGAATCAAATAGAGGAACCCCCATATGTCTCATGGAATAACGATGGAATATGTATTGTCAAAGAAGCTACTAATTTTACCTTCAATTTTCAAAGTACAACAGATTTTGGAAAAGTCAGTTACAAGGATGATGAAGAGACTTCAATCAATGACGTCACCGACATTCTCTACAAGACACATATTATAAGTTTTTATCGTTTTCAACAATCATACAATGTTGAAAACTTTAATTATTTTGTGCAGTGAAAAGCAATTATGCAGTCCAATTTTGAACAACAAAAACAAGTTTATGCCAACTCCTACCGTGTTTTCACCAACTTATCAATCATTTAGTTGTTTCTCTGTGTGGATACAAGGTAGGGGGTTTATAGAATAGTGCCTAACTTTTCCCGGTTTAAGCAGTAATTAGGTTGAGGCATAATCAGTAAATAGGGTGAGGTTTTCTGTAAATGGATAAATATAATACTTGATCTATGCTTAACACCTTATTGGTCCATGATCTCTATTTAAAGAGTATGGAGGGTCATTTGTAGGGTAATCTAAATTTTATTTATTTTATTAATAAACACCCTATTGGTCCATGATCTCTATTTAAAGAACATGGAGGGTCATTTGTACGGTAATCAGTAAATTTTCTTTCTTTTATTAATAAATTTCATGGCAACTTTGGTTCAGGCCATGGACTATTTACCTCTTTAAGGGTTTTAGCCACTTCAAGAATACTGGTGTATTGATCTGTCATTGGTTTGTGAGCAGTGTCCTTTAATGTTCTATCTAAGGAACTTACCCTGAAAATTTTTACATGGTAAATCATCCTTGTCTTACTTGTTACTATGATTACAGTATGTTTGATCCATAAATAGCGCTCAAAGCCTATGAAATGTTTGACTATTACAGTAGTCGTACATCATTTATAAACCTTATAAGATGATCTAGTAATCTAGTCTATTATGTGATTGATTAACCTTATGATCATAATTAACATCATATCAATGATTATACTAGTATCAATGAACAAGAGGTATTACTCTGAATATTGGTTTGTTGTATGCCCTAATCATGCTCCTGACATTAAAGCTGATATCAATGCTATATCAACATGTTAGAAAGCTGGGAGGAGAGAGCGGAGTTAGCGACTGGTGCAGGTTTCTAGATCTAGGGTTTGAAGCTAGACAAAAACAAGGTCAAGCTTGCAGAACTGTTCAGAAGGGGACAGATCCTGACTGGTCAAATGGTTGCTGAGGGGTCCATAGGGACCCCCACATATAAAAAAATCATTATGAATAAACAAATACCCCAGAAGGGGGTGCAGATAGCAGGGCTTGATAGGTCAAGACTCGCAGAAGTAACCAGTAAGAACAGAAATGAAACTAGGGATAAAGCAGAGAAATATGCCAATAAACTAAAGGGGAAAGTGAACGAACGTCGGTCTGAGGGACATAGGAAGGACAAAGAGGAACAAGCGAATACAGAACAACAGCATAATAGTGGAGAGGAACAGGAAAAACCGGAATACATAGCAACGGAGGAGGAAAATGAAGCAGAGGACAACGTGCAAGAATATCTCACCAAAAAATCAACTCAGGGTCCATGCAAACCCAGAGCAGCAGAAATCTTGAGTGTGCTCCTAATAGATCCCGAAATACAAGCATATAGAGACCACATGGCCACGCATGCAGTGATTTGCAGGTTTATGGGTCTTTGGCCAACGAAAAGAGCTCTATGTCAGTGGATTAAATAGCAGTGGAGACCCAAAGGAGATGTCAGTCTACATTTGGGAGCAAAAGTTTTCTTCACAGTGGTTTTCTCCAATTTGGAGGATCTGTACAGAGTCTTTGATGGAGGCCCCTATTTTTTCGCCTCAGCGGGCCTCTATATGAAGCCATGGAAACCTAATTTTGTACCAGAGAAGGAAACATTTAAGAAGGTCCCAGTCTTGATCCGTCTCTTTGCGCTCCCAATAGATTATTGGGGCCTAACCGCGCTCAAACAAATTGGGGATAAATTAAGAACATTCATCAAAGCATCTGAAGCCACTTTACAAAAGAGATACACTTCGTCTGCTCGGATCTGCGTGGAAATGGACGTCTCTGGAGCACTGCATGAAGGTCTATGACTCGAATACCGAGATGAGGATTATTTTCAAGCCATAGAATATGAGCAAATCCCTTTTCGATGCAGAAAATGCCACAAACATGGACACCTAATACGAGAATGTCCATTAAACAAGGTAACAGAGACACAAAAGGAGAATCAGGAAGGAAAGCCCAAAGACACATTCACCCGTCCAAGAGCCAGGCAGAGAGCACACAAAAGGCGGTCTAACAAAGCAAATGAAGCACAAGCGAACACAAGCAACGCATTTCAAGTTCTGGAAAATGAAAATGACACAGAGAATCTGAATAAGGAAAGTCAGAACCACGAGGCAAATAAAACAATAACAAACGCAGTAACCAAAGAAGCAGAAGAGGAGAATCCAAACAGTATAAAAATCAGTTAGAAGGGCACAAAAGAAACAGAGGAAGACGCAAAAATGGTCACAAGTGACATAGGCAGTGAAGGCATGGATCTTCAGGAGATTCCTAAACTAGAAGGAGTCAATCTCCCAGATATGATGGAAGACTAGAGGAAAAAAGGGATGGAGAACATTTTAGAGGAGGAAATCCAGAAAATCAATGCAATTATTATAGCCAAGCAACAAGCTGAGATGGAGATGCACAACAGAAAATTGGGAGTAGTAAAAGGAAGAGGAGCGAGATCAAAGAACGTACTTCAAATCACCTTGGGACCCTCTTAGAAGAAGAAACGAGGATGAAGAACAACTAATGAAGTACTTCAGGAAATGGGATACATGCTCATCAATTCGGGTAAGATGAAAGCACTTGATGCCTTCTCTTTTGGTTCTTAAATCTCAATTGTTTTAAATGAAAATCTTCTCATGGAATTTTAGAGGGCTTAACAGCCAAACAAAACAATGATTGCTAAAAAGGAAAATTCAACAGGAAAAGCCAGATATAATTTTGGTTCAAGAAACTAAATGTCCAAGTAACATCATTCAGATAATAAACAAGAAATTAGGTAAAAGAATGGAACAGTTGAACATAGACAGCCAAGGATGGGAGGGAGGAATAGCAACATGGTGGAATCCTCATGTTCTCAAAGTATTGTCCTCGGAAGAAACCAGATATTACTTAGCCTTAGAGTGTCAAGTAATAGGCAACTCAGACATCTATTTATGTATCAATATCTATGGACCTCAAAAATTAGATGAGAAACTCAGATTAATAGATTCACTGTTAAAGCTGAAGCAGAGGTATCCTGAAGAGAAGATTATCATAGGGGGGATTTTAATAGATAACATCACTGTCGGAAAAAAAAGGAAGCATCAGAAAGTTAAATAAGGATTCTGAGGCCTTTGTGGAGTTCATAACTTCAGCGAAGCTGGTTGATATCCAGCCCAGAAATGGGGCGTTCACATGGAACAACAGGAGGGGTGGGGAAAGACAGATTGCCTCCCGCCTAGATAGATTCCTAATTTCTGAAAATATGTTAATGGAAGGTGTAACCGTGTTCTCTAATATTCTCCCCAGTGGAGGATCAGATCACTGGCCCATTTCTCTCACGGCCACTATTCTAGGCACGCCCAGAAACAAACCATTTCGGTTTGAAAAATTTTGGCTAGATCATCCAGATTTCATTCAGCTTGTGGAAAAATGGTGGCATGAACCATTGGAGCTCAAAGGCACTAAGATGTATAAGTTGCAAGGCAAATTAAAACATGTAAAGCTCATAATCAAAGAGTGGAACAAAAAGGTCTTCGGAAACATCTTCGAAGAAAAAATAAAATTAGAAGAGCAGTTAGAGAAAATACATAGTGAATGGATTCAGGGCAGCAGTAGTCCAGATACCGTGGATCAGCAGAAAGTATTGATGCAACAATGGCAAGATAGGTGCCAACAGGAGGAAACGCTATGGAGACAGAAATCCAGAATTCAATCGCTTAAAGAAAGAGAACAAAACGCCAAATTTTTTCATCATTCAGCGCTGGATTACAGAGGGGTTAATAAGATCCTTAGCCTCAATAATGAGCAAGGGGAGCGTATTGAGAATGATCAAAATATTGCTACCTTACTCACGGAGCACTTCAATAACATTGGCCAGGAACCAGAGATAGAAAGAACTGAGGTGATTGGGAACCTCATCAAATTGATCCCTGCTTCCATTTCGAATGAACAAAATCAAGCTCTAAGCAGAGAGATCTCTATTGAAGAAGTGGAGGAGGCGGTTAAGGAAATGCCTAATGACAAAGCACCAGGACCTGATGGCTTCACCATAAATTTCTACAAAGCTTGCTGGGAGATAGTCAAATGGGAAGTTTGGCAAGTGGTGAAGGACTCTCGACGCTCGGCTTCGATTCTGAAAGCTTTGAACTCCACCTTCCTATCTCTTATCCCCAAAGAAGAGGATGCCACAACCCCAGCAAAATTCCGTCCCATCGCCCTCTGTAATGTCCTATACAAAATTATCTCCAAGGTCATTGCCAACAGACTGAAACCTATCCTTCCTGGTCTCATCTCCGAAGAACAATCTGGATTTGTGGAGGGGAGGCAAATTTTGGAAAACATCCTGTTGGCACAAGAGATGGTCCACACTCTGCAATCCAGAAAAATGGCTGGGATGATGATGCAACTAGACTTATCGAAGGCATATGACAAAGCAAGCTGGAACTACCTAGAAGCAATCCTTACAGCCTTCGGTTTTGACAACCATTGGATAAGATGGATTATGGCCCTAATCAAATCAACCAGATTCTCCATATTGGTTAACGGCACCCCGGCCAACCAATTCACTCCTTCTCGAGGGCTCAGACAAGGAGACCCCCTGTCCCCTTTCCTTTTTGTCATTCTAATGGAAGGACTGAGCAGGCTCATTAGGCAGGCTAAGGAGGAAGGTAAAATCAAGGGCTTACAACCATTTCCTTCCATTCCTGCTACAACTCATCAATAATTTGTGGACGACACGATGCTGCATGGGTCATCTACTGTAAAAGAGGCTCAAGGTTTTAAGAAAATCCTAAACCTGTTCAATGAGGCCTTAGGTATGGACATCAACTTATCCAAATCAACCATTTTCTTTTTCAATATTAATATTGCGGTTCAGAGAAACCTATCTCACATTCTAGGTTTCCGGAGAGGGAATCTGCCCTCCAGATACTTAAGAGCTCCCCTCTCTGATAGATAATGGCAAAAGTCTCACTGGGAAAAACTGCTTGACAACCTGAAGAAAAGATGCCAACACTGGACGCACAAGGCTCTCAATTTAGCTGGAAGGTTAGTCTTGACTAAAGATGTCCTCCAGGCTATCCCTCAATATATGTTGTCCATTATACCGGCTCCACAAGGAATCCTTCAACAAATCAGAACCATTCAGAGAACTTTTCTTTGTTCTGGCAACGCAGTGAAAAGAAAATGGTCATTAGTTGCTTGGAACAAACTGTGCAAGCCGAAGCTTTTAGGAGGGTTAAACCTCCTAGATCCCCTAACCATAAACAAAGCTTGCGGAGCTAGATTATGGTGGAAGTGGTTAAAGGAACCTAATCTACCGTGGGCTCGCCACTGGAAGGCGAAATACGCCCCCTCACGGAGCAACCAAGATTTGATTAGAATGCAGGAAAACCCTGAGGGATCCCCAATTTGGAATCTGGCTAGGAAAAACAGAGACATCATTCAGGAAAATAGTTTTCGGGAAGTTCGCAATGGCGAAACAACCCTCTTCTGGGAGGATGCGTGGCAACAACTTCCCAAACTGGAAAAGCCAAAATTTGAAGAATTACAAAGGGGATTGCAAGAACAGGGGAGGATTACGGTCAACCACTATTGGGCACAGGACAACAATGACATAACATGGAGGAAATGGGCAAAAAGTGAGATAGAGGACATAGGGGTAGGGAATATGAATGTCAACAACCTGATCAACATATTAGATAGAAGGAAAATTAGGACAACACAGGAAAGCGACAAGCTTTGATGGGGACATCAAGGAGGGGGTAATTTTACCCTCAAAGAGGCTAGATTTTGCATTGAAAGGGCAGAAAAGATGGATAAGAAATCTTGGAGCAGTAAAGTCTAGGACTCCCAAAGCTGGCCGAAAGTTAGGACCTTCCTATGGTTGTTAATGCAGAGGAAGACACTTACATGGGAGAATCTTCGGAAGAAAGGGTTAAGCAGCCCATCAAAGTGTCTGCTCTGCAACAGGGAAGCGGAAACCATGAATCATCTATTCAACAACTATGACTTAGCAGATAATTTATGGAAATGGGCAGAAACAATCATGAAGCAAACAGACAGAAGCAGAGACTCGATACAGGACACCATTGAGAAATGGCAAGGAAATTTCTCGAGCCATCAAAAAGTAAATACCATCTGGAAATTATTGCCAAGTTTCATCACTCATATGAGACCATCAAGCAAAATATCAAGCAACTGGTCAGGGTAAAATGCAAAACAATGCAAAACGACAAACCCAAGGGTGAAGACTTACAAATTTTGAGGACCTTTGACTTGGATAAAGAGGTTGATAGTCTAACGGGTAGGCTGCAACAGGAACTCAGAATGTCCATAAATTTCTGGAAGCGTCCTCCTCCCAGCTTCCTCAAGCTGAACTTCGATGGCGCCTCTCGAGGTAACCCCGGTCTCACTGGCATTGGAGGGGTCATCAGAAATAGTGATGGAGAAACCCTACATATTTATAGCAGGGCAATGGGAGAAGGGACGAACAACGAAATGGTATTTACCGCTTTGGAGCAGGGCCTCAAAATTTTGAGAAGCCTCCAAGCGGGAGCTACTATGATCGAGGGTGATTCTCAGCTCGCCATCATAGCAACTAAGAAAATGTATGCAGGAACGAAGCCAAGCAAGGTAACGCATCACTGGAGATTAGCAAAGGTCACAGAAAGCATTGCAGAGCAGTTGGGGTGGCTGAAAGGATTGGTGTTTCAAGCAGTACGTCGTAAAGCCAACATCGTAGCCAACCACTTGGTGAACGTCGGCATAGAGCACCCCAACGTCATATGGGATAGCTGTTGGCAGGACGTCAACTGCCCGAATTTAAAAGAGGATTGTACCCAGCTCTCAAGGCAGGATCTTTTGAATGAGAGTTAGGTGCGATTGGGAAGCGGATATCATACGCACAGCGGTATGTCAATAATCACAGTAAGTGCCATGAAAGGAAATAAAGCTCAGCAGGGGAATGAAGGACAAAGCAGTCAGAAGCAATCAATGCTTAAGCAAGGGAAGGCAAAACATCGGTTTAAAATGAACCACACAGAAAAGATCCGCCAATCCAAAAATGGGCGAGGGGACACCTCGATAAAAACGAAGATGTTCAGAATGGGAGATCATAGAGAAGATCTGCGGGATCATCCACAAAATTATAATTCATTGCACAGCCATAATGACGACCGGAAAAGACAGAGTCAGGGTAACCAGCTAGTGGGTCACGGAGAAATGATCATCATCATCTCTTTAAATAGAGACTCTAGCAACAGAATGAGACTCAATTCTGCTAAAGGCGAGCATCAGAGAGGTTCCTTCAGTTTCAAATTGCTGAGGACTAACTGCAGTGTTGGAAGCAGGATGGCGAGCGGAGGAAGTCAAAACGCCTCGGCCAACAGAGAGCTGAAGCGAGCACAATTGGTTTATGAGACTCGTACCTCCCAGAAGGAAAAAAGAAAAATCGAGGAGCTCGAAGCTATGGTTAAAGAGGAAGAAGAGAAAATATACGAGCAGGATCTGGTTAAGGAAGTCGAATGGGTGGAAGATCCAGGCACGGTCACCACACGGGCAACGCAATTTGTCAGAACCCAGACGGAGATGTGGAGATTGAAAACGTTGCTGGCCAAAGCTCTCAGCATGCAAGGAGACTCGGCAAACCAGTTGTGGCTTGCGCATCAGACTCTAGCTTCGACCAATGAGGAGCACGCAACCATTTTAGAAAGCTTAGAATTCAAGATGAGCAGCATGGAGTAGCAACTCGACACCCTATCAAAGAAATTCACGGTTTTTCTTAGCATATTGAGGAATACCATCAATCAGGAGGGCCAGGCAATTGGGGAAGCTTCGGGAGGGGCTGCGAATCCCAAATCCCCTTTATCACCTAGCCGAGCAGACCAGACCAAGGCATCGAATGAAAAGGAGAAAACCAAAAATTATATAGTTCCGGATACTTTCTGAATGCACGCAATCAGCAGGTGATGATTTTTGGGGCTCTTTTTCTGTGTTTTCTGGGCGGACTTATCCTCGGCTGTTAGGTTTTTTTGTGGAAAAGGGCGTCTCTCTTTCTGCCCTATAATTAGTCTCTGGTCAATTTTGGTCAGACCTTTGCAGGATCCCGTCTCTAATGGCTGCCCTGCGTGGTAGGCTCAAGGATCTTTTGGACAGGTTTAGGGGTCAATTAGGCATAGTCAATGGCAAAATCTGCTAAGGAAGGTCTCTTACTGCTCCAGCAGTCTTTTTGTACAATATGTTTTTTCTTATAATATAACAACGCTGATTTACAAAAAAAAAAAAAAAACATGTTAGAAAGCTGGAATCAAAATCAACATATGGAATTAGATCATGTAGAGTCATGTTTCACCACCATATTGGCATTATGTAATATGGAGCTTACATTTCCATTACTTAGATATCATAAGTGTAATCCTATTTTATTAAGCAGTGTTTACTAGCCAAGTTTTTGTTCTTACTAATATAATCAACATAGATCTATTTTAAGTACAGATTTAACATGAGTCGGATAGGTATCAAATTTCTTTACCTGTAAATTTTTTTAGAGTGCAAAATACAATATGTTATTTTTCATTGTTTAAATTCTATTTTTGAATGGTAAATAGAGTATATAAGACCAAATAAAAATTTTAACAATAAAATTTTAATGTTTTTCTATATATAGATAAATAGAGTATATATGGGACCAAATAAAAAATTTAACAATAAAAACTTAATTTTTTTTCTATATATTGATATATATGAAGTTGATATCAACATAAATTAGTTACAATAGATCTTCAAATAGTTTATTTAAATCTGTTGTTGAAATATTTTTTAAAAGTATAAAATTTAAACATGTGGTTCACACATTTTTTTTACTTCTAATTACTTTAGAACATTTTTTTTAATTATAGGTGACATTATTTTTCTATTTAGAACATTATTTTTATTTTTATTTTTATTTCAAAAAGAGACACTGAATGACAAACTTACACATCCCCTACTTGATTATAAAATTAGCCTCTCAACTCAATTAAATTAATTTTTTAAACTGTAACACATCTTCTAAAACATTAAAAATAGAAAAAACTTTATTTTTACAAATTAATTAAAAAAAAATAGAAAATATAAATATTTAATTACTATACAAAAACAATTATATTAGAATTTTAATTAATATATAAAAATAATATTTTAACCACTAAAGCAATCCTACAATGTTAAAAACTTTAAATCTATATATATAAAGTTAATTATTTTGCACAGTTAACAACCATCCTACGATGTTCAAAAGTTTAATTCTATATAAAAGTCAGAACTTATAAAAACCATCCTACAATGTTAAAAAATTTAATGCTATATAAAAGTCAAAACTTTAATTATTTTCCACAGTGAAAAACAACCATGTGAACCAATTTTGAACCGTAAAAACAAGCCTATCGCCAGCTCCTACTGCGTTTTCACAGCACTGTCAACATTTAATTGTTTCTTTTAGCCATAGCCAAGTTCTCTTCCCAAAATATTTAATATAGTCTATTTTAAAAATAGTCTATTTTAATTAGTGAAGACCTAATACTTTAGGTTGACTTAGACTTTGAAGGGAAACGAGATGACCTATTTTATTAATAGATTTAGTTATTTTTTTGCATGCGGGCAAATTTTTTTGGTTTAAATCTAGTTACACCATTCTTAAAATGTTAATAAATATTTATAAAATATATAGTACATCAATATCAATATATCTTTCATTATATTTGAAAAATTACATATTGTAGATGCTTTTCAGCATACGCATCATTTAACCTCATCCATCAGTGAAAAATGAGCTCTGTCTTACCAAAAATTTGTCTACGCAGTCATGAAGGATATGTCTACGCAGTTTCAGGCTGAGCAGGGTGTCGGGTTCAAGAAAGCTGCGCAATTTTCAGGAGAAGAAGAAGGTCACTCGGAGGGGGACTGACTAACAAAACTATGCAATTTTCAGAGACAGTGCAGTGACATGCACCGGGCGGAAATCCTTCTTGTTTGGGCAATTTTTTCAGTCAGTGTAGGTAGGCTAACAACTTCTACTCAATTTTTGGGAGGAATGAAGCCCGAGGTGATTACCTAGTCAAATTCTCTGGTTTACTAGTGGGAGGCTTGATGGATAGGCTTGGGGGAAGCGCAGATTGAGATAGCTTCTTAGGTAACTTCTATTTTGTTCTAGGTGATAGTCAGCCAGGTTGATTACAGGATTGCGTAGCGCAGACTACCTAGGCAGTAGCCTCAAGCTTTGTGTAATTCTAGGCAACAGTGCTTGGTCACTGAGGGCTGAGACTGCGTAGTGTAACTCAGTGGAGGTCTAATTGATGGAGCTTGTCCAGTCGGCATATCTTCAACAAAACGGTTAAGTGTGTGAGCGAGTGAACTCATGTATACATCACCTTGCAAACACACACTGAACATGTATTGCGACAAAACACCTTGAACCAACAAGACAACATATGCTAAGTGTGACTGACCAAAGGGTGCGAGCACAAGTGCGACACTTGAGATGGATCGTTGAACAACAGTGACGACAATTGCATGACATTACATACAACTTTGTGTGTGATCAACACAACTTGTACACACAAAGACAGATCTTAAACATAGCCAGAACAAGAGCATGACATTGCAACCAACATGCTAAAAGATGACCGATGAACGATCAAGCAAAGAGGGTGCAAAGACTCGACACGAGCTCATGGGATTAGCTAGAGTGTTTGCAATCATAAAGGCAAAACAAAGGAAGTCTGAAATTGGATGCAGGCCAAAATTTTGCAGGGTGTTGCAGCTGCTATAATAGGTGGTAAATATGCCCGGTTCCCCTCTTAAACAATAAATTAAATAGTCCATATACATAATTTTTCGCTACTTTGACCTAATAGGGATTTGAACATTGAATCAAGTAGTTTACATTACTTTGTAACATGGAAATGATGTCCCATGGCTATTAAATAGTCCATAATAATATTTTATATAAACTTTTATTTTAAGTATCTTGAATTTAATTTAATTTTTCAATTTTATATTTTTACCTTATAAATTTATTATTATCATTATTAT
>APFE031422922.1:0-15030 GCA_000404065.3 Pinus taeda
AATTGACTACATTCCAAGTCTTCTCCCATTGCAGCCCGATGATCTACCCCAAGATATCCATATGGGAGATGCCTCTAGTGGACTCCATAGACTTGTTGTGGAACAACTCTCTTTACTAGAGGATACAGAGTGGATTATCGGAAATACAATGTACGAACTCGAAAGAGAAGCAAGTGATGCATTTCAAGAAACAACATTTCCAATCTACTCACTCGGTCAGTGAGGTGGTTGAGTTCCAATTGTACCATTAACAGTATCAACTTTAGAGAATGTACACCATGAGATAAAGATAATATATGTGATTCAATATAATATATAATGAGAGAGAGAAGCGCAATCACTCTTTATTATCATATATAATATAATTTCCATATTTTAAATATTATATATAATATATAATTTAAAAACAAATCATTTAAAAATGTTAAATATGATATGCTTAAAAAACATTACTAACACAAAAATGAAAATTTGAAGCATTAGAAAATTTAAAACAATTTATTTATTAAATATTAGATTATTATATAATAATTGTAATAATAAAGAAAATAAAATAAAATAAAATGGTGGATAGTGAGAACAATTAGCTAACCAATCATAAGAACATTGATCATAAGTTGTGAGTTGTTGTTATCCATGGTTTTGTTAGATTTTCTTATTATCAAAAGTGGATAATTGTGAATGAGTATCAAGTTCAAAGAAATTATAGGGGCAAAGGGTAGGAGTGTTTCTCATTTAATCAATTGTGGCGATCAAATCTTTAGTTTCCAAGAACAAATCACAACTGGAGAGAAGAAAACACATAAATTTTTCATGGATATGGTTCCTTTTAGCATCGAGCCCACCCAAATTTTGTTACATTTTATATTCCTACTAAATTCAACCTTCACCAAAGCTAGTTTAAGAGTCCACATTTTCGTTGCTTTAGCTCCAAACCCACCCTTAATTTTTTACTACATATATCTTGGTGCTTAAGAAGAAGTTGGTGCATATAAACTTTTGAGAATGTGTTCATGCTCTTAATAGTATGCACATGTTAGCATTGTATGCATGCTTTTAAGAGAAACACATATTGGTGGGGTGGTTGCAGGTGTTAAGGATAATCGTTCAAAATCAGAAACGATTTCTTCAAGCTCGAGTGGAACTTCCTCTTAGATTTCCTTTGGAGTATCAGTTATCAACCTCCAAATTTAGTTATTCTGCTATAATAACAGAATTGGTTAATTTATCCGAAATATGGCAAACTTCCATTTTTCCCACGGAATAAAAAAGGAAATAAAACTTCAATTTAAAACCTTATTGCGTCCGTCATTCCACAAACCTTTATCACGTTAAACCTTCATCGTCAATCTCAACACTCAATCTGACTGTTATCGCTTTCCCTGCTCGCAAACTAGCCGGATGATCTTCACCGTTGATCAATCCTGCTTGATCCAACGGTTGACGTGTAATATCGCGTGGAATTCTTTCTGATGTATAACAAGCCGAGGGCACACGAGAAAAGCAATTTCCCGTGCTACATGTCGACTGCTAAGTGGAATCGCATGAATTTTCAAAATATGGCTTACCACCTTAAGTCCGTGCGAGAAATAGCTTTCACCTACGAAGATTGCTTTACTCCTTTGTTTAACTTCGACGCTTGTTGGCACACAATGACCATTGATTTATTGGATCTGTCAGTCAGATGATTCATATCTTTTCTTGGACTTATCATGAATTTATTAGGTTTTCCTCATTCCTTCAAGGTTTTAGTGCTTCCGCCAAGTTTAGTAGTCAACTATCACATTCAGGATATCGCTAACTAAACTCCGTGGTTTCGAAATATGTTAAGATGTTTCAATACACAATGAATGAAGTTTTAACTGTGATCACACAAGATTATACAAAAATCTTATTCTAGAGGGAAAACTGGAACCAATAACACTCAAAAACATTACGAAGGAATTTCAATCCTCCGAGATTGACCATTCATGCACACACACAGAGATTTCGAATTTTACAGTTTAATCCTCCACAGCCAAATCCTTCTACTTTAATTCAAAACTTACATAAATACTTGTACATACAACAACCAAATCCTAAATCAATGGATCGAAACTTCCTAATCTTATCTAATCTGTATGATATTCTCCTCGAGAATCTCAACTAAGCCTAAAGACTTGAATTTATTACATGATAATCCAAATCCCTAAATTCTATCTCAAATCCTATCTAGAAATCTTTCTAAAGTGACAGCTAAAGGACCCCACTCCTTTGCTTGTATACTTTTTTTGTATTTTTGGAATAAGTCGAAGTTTTTTGTCTTCAATCCTTATGCTCCTGCATCAGACTCCTAAGGACAAAATTCTTCATGGGCTCCTGTCCATGAGCTCTTATACAAAACTGCCCAACTTCTGTAGCATTGCATCTGTCATCCATGTAGCTTCAGCAATTGGTTGATCCTTCCACTTGACCAAATACTGAAAATAATCCTATCCTTTTGTCCTTTTAAACACTCCCTTATCCAATATCTTCTCTGGCTGCAATTCCTTTGCCGTAGGTAATTGTTTTACCCAGTACACTTCCTGTTCTTCCTTGTCTTTTGTTGTATCCTCTACATTCCACTTTCATAACTGTACAAATTGGCAACATTGAAAATTGGAGATATTCCAATATGAGGGGGTAATTAAATTTCATATGAATTTGCAGAAAATTTCCTCAAGACTATGCATGGTCCAATTTTCTTAAATTTTAACTTGTTATACTCCCTTTTTGGAAATATTTCCTTCCTTAGGTTTGCTAAAACCAAATCTCTAACCTCAACATTAACTTCTCTCTTCTTCAAATCTGCTCTATTCTTGTACTTTATGTTGCTATTCTATAACTATTGTTTTACCTTTCATGTATCACTTGAATCTCTGAAGAAAAATCTTCTCCCTTATCACTTCTCATTTCAGCTTTTCCCAAGTCTCTTAATTTAGACAATCCTCTTGGGTGCATTCCATAAACTATATTGAATGGACTCTACCCTGTACTTTTGTTAGGAGAATCATTATAAGCATATTCAGCCTGTGCCAAAATTTGATCCCACTGTTTTGGATGTTCACCTGCAAGACTTCTTAGAAGATTACCCAAGCTTCTATTTACAACTTTAGTCTGTCCATTAGTCTAAGGATGATAAGTTGAACTGAAACTTAATTTAGTACCAAGTTTCTTCCACAAGGTCCTCCAAAAATGACCAACAAATCTGGTGTCTCTATCTAAAACAATGCTCTTAAGTAACCCATGCAACCTTACAATCTCCTTAAGGAACAGATTAGCAATGTGAGTAGCAGGATAGTTTTATAACATGGAATAAAATGTGCCATCTTAGAAAATTTGTCAACCTCAACATTAATTGAATCACTACCTCTTTGAGTTTTTTGTAAACCCAAAACAAAATCCATACTTACCATATCCCAAGGTCTATCTGGAATAGGTAATGGAACATAAAAACTTGTGTTTTGGCTCCTTCCTTTTGCATATTGACAGACGTTACAATTTTTCACATACTTCTCCACTTCAGATCTCTTCTTTGGCCATAAATAAAACCGATTCAACTGCTCATAAGTCTTGTTTGCACCAAAATGTCCTTCAAGTCCACCACTATGTTTCTCCTTGATTAAATTTTCTCTCATAGAACAATTTGGTATGCACAACTGATTTCTTTCAAACAACAATCCTTCTTACAAGAAAAAATCCAACCACTTACTTTTGTCTAACAAAACAGGATTTTTACAAGCTTCAAATGCCTCTTTAAAATCTAAATCTTTCTCATATAATTCGTTAAGAAAATCAAAACCCAACACTTGAATTTGACTTTCTTGAACTAAAATGCTTTTTCTGCTTAAGGCATCAGCTACCTTTTTTGATTGGCCATTTATATGCTTCAATACAAAATTAAAACTTTGAAGATATTCAAACCATTTTGCATGTTTCTGACTAAGATTTGGCTGTTGCGTAATGTACTGCAATGCATGGTTGTCTGAATAAAGTATAGACTCCTTAAACATCAAATAATGTCTCCACTTTTTCAATGACTGCACAACTGCATAAAACTCCTTATCATAAGAAGAATACTTCTTCTTTGATTCATTCAATTTTTCACTAAAATAAGCTATAGGTTTGTCCTCTTGACTCAAAACACCTCCAATAGCTTCTCCACTAGCATCACATTTCACTTGAAAAGGTTCATTAAAATCATGCAAAATTAAAATAGGTTTTCAGTGATCTTCCTTTTCAACAGCTGAAAGTTCTTCTCTGCTTTAGCCATCCATTTAAATGGTTGTTTATCCTTTTTGATAGTGTCAATAATAGAAACATTGTTCTTACTAAAATTCCTTATGAATTTTCTATAAAAACTAGCAAGACCATGAAAACTTCTTACCTCAAAAACACTTTTCGGTGAAGGCCACTCTATGATTTCCTTTATCTTCTTTGGATCCATCTTTAATCCATCAGTAGAAAAAACAAAGCCAAAATATACCAACTCTTCCTTCATGAATGAACATTTCTTTAAATTTAATAGTAATTTTTCTTGATGTAGTTTCTGTAAGAAATAATTCAGATGTCCCATATGTTCCTCTTTAGATCTGTTGTAAAGTTCACTAATATATCATCCAGATATACTATTACAAATTTACCAATAAATTTTTTCAACACTTCATTCATAAGCCTCATAAATGTACTATGAGCATTTGATAACCCAAAAGGCATTACCATCCACTCATACAGTCCTTCATTTGTTTTAAAAGTAGTTTTCTATTCATTTCCTTCTCTAATCCTTATTTGATGATAACAACTTTCTAAATCCATCTTTGTAAAATATCTTGCTCCACTTAAACAATCCATCAAATCTTCAATTCTAGGTAAAGGAAATTTGTACCTAATTGTTATTTTGTTGATTGCTCTTGAATTAGTGCATATTCTCCAGCCTCCATCTTTCTTTGGACTCAACACTGTTGGCACTGCACAACGACTCAAAATCTCTCTAATAAGTCCTTTATCTAATAGTTCCTGAACCTGTTTTCTGATTTCTTCATTTTCTGAGGGAGTCATCCTGTAAGCTTCTTTATTTGGTATATTTTCTCCTGGAATCAAATCTATATGATGACTGATTTTTCTAATGGGTGGTAACTCATTAGGCAAATCATCTACAATGATTTCACAATAATTCTCTAGCATCTCTTGAATTTCAATTGGTAAATCAGAAATTTTAGTGGAAGTCATTATTACCTTGGGTTTGCAAATCAATGCAAAATTTACCTCATCCTCTTCAATCTACTGCAAGTATTCTTTTCCACTCAGTAATAGAGTCTTTGAATCAAACTTTCTTGATGCATCCTCCTCTTCCATAGGCAACAATGTATGATTAATACCATCTTTACCAAATTTGTATGTTCTCTTTTTCCCATCATACATAGCTCCTCTGTCATACTGCCAAGGTCTTCCCAACAATATGTGACGCGCATCCATAGGCATTACATCACATAGAATTTTGTCTTTGTATTTTCCCAACTACAACTCCACTTCACACTGTTCATTCACTAACAATTGATGTCCTTTTTGAAGCCATGACACATTATAAGGTGTTGGATGTTTCTTTGGCTTTAACTTCAACTTCTCCACCACCTCTGTAGAGACCAAATTATCAGTGTTGTCATTATCAATTATCATTTGACAACATTTTCCTTGAACCTTGCACACAGTCCTGAACAAAGTCTTCCTTTGTGCTGGTTCAACAACTTCCTTTGCTAGCTTTAACAAAACTTTGTTAACTACCAAATATTCCCCTCTCTCTCGTACATTTTCTTCTTCTGTCACCTTTTCTGCTTCTTCTTCAGTCTGAGCAACAATTGCATTTCTCTGATTTGTTCCTGCATTTTCTGGGCACTCATAGGCTCTGTGTCCCAGCTTGTTACATCTGTAACATCTAATTTCTCTGCCTCCTCTTCCTTTTAAAAAACTCCTTCTGCCACTTGCATCACCTTCTGTGGGTATATGCTCATTCGAGTTGCTGCTAGCTCCATCTCTAGGTGTCGTAGATCTTCCTCTACCACCTTGACTTCCCCTTCCTTGGAAAGTACCTGTACTTCTAGCAGATTTCTTCCTCATGAGTTTTTCTTTAGCCTTTAATACCACCTAATAAGCCTCTTCTACTGTTTTAGGAGACGACAAACTTATCTAATCTTGGATCTCCATTCTGAGACCATTTATGTATCTTGCAACCTTCTCATCTGTATCTTGAATTTGTCTAGCTCTTATGCTCACTTTGTAAAATTCCTCTGTGTATTCTTTCATTGTCAAAGACCTCTTTCTAAGGTTTTGCATCTATCTATATAATGAAAGTTGATAATCACTTGGCAAAAACTTACCTCTCAACTTTGCCACCATCCTGTTCCAATTTTTAATTGGTTGTTTACCAAGTCTCCTTCTTTCTGCCTGCACTCCATCCCACCAAAGTGTTGCATGTCCTTTCAATTTTGTGACAGCAAATTTCGCTCTCTTTCCTTCTTCCATTTCTTCATAATCAAAGAATTTCTCCATGTCATTAATACAGTCTATCAACTCCTTAGGGTTTAAACCTCCTGTGTAAACTCAACCCTCAAGTCTGGGTTTAGATGTGGATTCCAACACTGATTTAAAGAATCTCATTTCAGGAGTAACTTCTACAAGTTCCTCTTCTTTTGCAACTTCAACTTCAGGCTCATTGACATCTCCATCTCTTTGATTTCCCATTTCCACTGCTTCTGGTCTACCTTGCATCTCTTGCATAGCTTCCAACACTTCAGCATTTGCAACTGGTCTTCCTCTTCTTCGACCACTACCACGTCTTCCTCCAACTCTAAAGCCATGTTGGATTTTGTTTTCTGGTCTTTGAGATCCTGATCAATGTCAATAAGCTACTCTAATACCACTAATGGTGGGGTGGTTCCAGTTGTTAAGGATAATCGTTCAAAACCATAAACAATTTCTTCAAGCTTGGGTGGAACTTCCCCTTGGATTTTCTTTGGAGTATCAGTCATCAACCTCCAAATTTAATTAGTCTACTACAATAGCAGAACTGGTTAATTTACCCGAAATATGGCAAACTTCCACTTTTCCCATGGAATCAAAAAGGAAATAAAACTTCAATTTAAAACCTTATCACGTCCATCATTCCACAAACCTTTATCGTGTTAAACCTCTGTCATCAATCTCAACACTCAATCCGATGTTTATCACCTTCCCCACTCATAAACTAGCCGGATGATCTTCACCATTGATCAATCCCGCTTGATCCAACGGTTGACGCATAATATCGCGTGGAATTATTGTCGATGTATAACAAGCCGAGGGCATGTGAGAAAAGCAGTTTCCCCATGCTACGTGTCAGCTGCTAATTGGAATCGCGTGAATTTTGAAAATACAGCTTACCACCTTAAGTCCGCGTGAGAAACAACTTTCACCTATGAAGACTGCTTTACTCCTATGTTTAACTTCAACACTTGTTGGCATGCAATGACCGTTGATCTATTCGATCTGTCAGTCAGACGGTTCAGATCTTTTCCTGGAGTTCTCGCGAATTTATCAGGTTTTCCTCATTCCGCCAAGGTTTTAGCACTTTCGTCAAGTTTAGTCCTCCACTATCATATTCAGCATATCGCTAACTAAACTCTGTGGTTCTGAAATACGTCAAGTTATTTCAATACACTGTGAATGAAGTTTTAACCACAATAACACAAGATTATATAAAACTCTAATTCCAGAGGCCAAACTAGAAATCAACAACACTCAGAAACATTGCAAAGGAACTTCAAACCTCCGGGATTGACCATTCATGCACAGAATACACAGAGACATAAAGAGATTTCAAATTTTACGGTCTAATCCTCCACAGCCAAATCCTTTTACATTAATTCAAAACTTACATATATACTTGTACATACAACAAACAAATCCTAAATCAATGGATCGAAACTACCTAATCCTATCTAATCTACATGATATTCTCCTCGAGAATCTCAACTAAGCGTAACTACTTGAATTTATTACATGATAATCCAAATCCCTAAAGTCTAGCTCAAATCCCATCTAGAAAGCTTTGTAAAGTGATAGCTAAAGGACCCCACTCCTTTGCTTGTAAACTTTTTTTGTATTTTTGGAATAATTCGAAGTTTTTTGTCCTCAAGCCTCATGCTCCTACATCACATACATACACTAAGAACATGTTTGCATTGCTAAGTGCAAATTCATTTTTTTATGTATTGATTAACAACAAATTGTGATTTTTCTTTTATAAATAATAGTGAACTATCGCTGTTAATGCGACAAATTTAGGAGCTTTTAACCACCATGGTGAGTATGGTAGTTTTCAAAGAAGATCAAATTGGTTCTAGATAGGTTTATTCAATTATCCAAATCAAGCACTCTTTAACCAAATACTTCTTATTCTTCAAAATGTCTTTTTGTTTTTCTGATTTTTTTTATCGAGATTTTTCATTCATTACCTCACTCATTATCCCATAGTTTATAGAATATGTTTTTTAGTTCATCCCAATTATGCTTGTGTGAAGATATGCTTTTCCCTATGCCACTTATTTTCTTAACCATTCTCTTTCCTTGAAAATTTCCCTTTATAGTTTTTTCTCTAGATGACTCAACTTGTGTATTTTCAATTTTCTTGAAGGTCTGAGATCCACCTTGAACCACACTACCTTATTGAACTTTATTTCATTTCTTAGGAGGAAATATAAAAATATGTAGTCTTGAGTGCCCAGCATGGCTCATCAACTATGGATCACTTCCATCTCTATGATTTTCATAAACATTTGAAAATACTCCAATAACCCCCACATGCTTAGGTCCATTTCATGGAAAATTACTATTCACTATAGCGAACATTTTCTTGCTAGTCACCTTTGAATCCCCTTTCCTAGTCCAATGGAAAAAATCACCTACTACATTCTCCTACTTCAACTTAACATGGCCAACCATACCTTTCTCCCTAAACCATGGCGCATCTATTTTTCCACATTGCCATGAAACTTACACAACAATCTAACTATGTACTCCATAATAATTAATCAATGATTTCCTAGAGAAACCCTTCAAGAGGAAAACCCCACACTTAAAATCTAGCTTATTATATTCTTGAGAAATTAGAAAGATTATAATATGCCTTACAAGCTATGTTGTTATTATTAGTAATGTGTGGCAAGTTCATTATTTCTTAACCTACATCAGGACACATCATACACTCCAAAGTACATCAACTATCAAAGCCTCTATGGGCCAATATGGGGCATCATTCAATGGAGCTACCCATTATGTTGTATAACATCTAATAATAATGATACATCGTCAAAAAGGGATGAGATCAAGCAATGTAAGGCTATTGTGTATTATTGTCTATTGTAGCATTGGATTTAGGGATGCCCTTTGAAAGAATAAATTGTCGAGGTAGCATTAAGGTAGTGGATTTAGGGAGATGCAAAAATATATCAAAATTGTATATCGTGTCAAGCAAGTGGAAGCCGAGAGGCATCAAGAAACGTATGGAAATGCAAGGTATTATGGGTCCAACTCTTCACTTTATCACTGAAAATATGGGTGAGATAACTATTGCTAAAGATATGGATCCTAAATTTAGTCATGATATTGTTGACAAACTCTTGCCCCACTATGTGAAATGGACACACGATTATGGTATGTCGATCTTTCCCGCTACTCGTTTTTTTGTAATATTTCAAGAATTTTCTCTCCGATCTTTTATTTCATAATGAAATATGAACCATTCCCCCTGAGATAGTATGAAGGTGACTGCAAGGGGAATGGGAATATTAGTTAAAATCCATTAGATGATAATATTTAATTTGATGCAATAGATTAGTTTGGTTACATTTTAATTTAAAAGTTTAATAATTTAAATAAGTTGGATTTTAATTTTAGTATATTTGATTATTATTTATTGTAATTTATATAAATGTGGTTTCTCGATTATATGTCAGAATGGTTCCAATAAAATAATAGACTAAGTTTTTTCTTTCACTTTGACATACTTCTATGTGTTTTTATGATTTCAATGTTAAAAATAATGGCTTTTTAAAGGTAATTTTATGCTATTGTTATGGTGAAATTTTAATATATTAAAAACTACATTAATGGTATTCTATTTTATTTCCTCGGTTAATATTATTTTCCTTTTTTTTTTGTGAATGCATAATCACATTTTACTTCCATAGGTAATATTTATAGTTTTCTTATAATTATTTATTCTCCTCGCTATAATATATAGAGGAGAGAAATGCAATCACAATTTAATTCTATAAGTAATATTTATAGTTTTCTAAATTTTTTTATTTTTAATTTTTAATTTAACTCTATTTATAGATTTTTGAGAATGCATATCACAATTTAGTTCCATAGGTAACATTTATAGTTTTCTTAAAATTCTTTTATTTTCTTTTTTATTTAACTTATTTATAGATAATTGAACTTTGTGAAAATGTGTATGTGTATATTATGTTTTTTTTTAATCTATAGATTTTGATGTTAAAAATTCCAAATTTATGTTAAAAAATTGATAGGCATTGCTCATAAATTTAAACAAATATGTATTGTAAATATATTTTTCTTGTACCACAAAATAACAATGGTGTACAAATATTAATTATTATATAAATTTTGATCATTTATTTATTATTTACAAATTATATTAAAGAAAGTGAATAATTGAATATTTATACAAATTGAAACTATTGAATATTAAATATTAATTAGGACCAATGATTGATTTTAAGATTGAATCAAAAAAATTATCAATTATCGATTATTAAATATTATATTAAAATTGATGTTTTCTCTAATATGGTTGGAGAAAAAAAACAGTGTGTGCGATGTTCGCTAGGACATGTTGTCCATGCCTCTCTAAGGTTTATTTTTGAAGCCAAGGAAAGAAAAACAAATATCTTTTAATATTTATAAATATTATTCCTTTAAAAAAAAAAAAAAAAAAAAAAAAAAAAAAAAATTACACATTTAATAAATACAAACATTTTAAAGCTTTTTATTCCAAACTATATATAAACAATATTAATTAAAGGTTTTTAAAAATTTTTTATTCAAAACATTTTATAAAACATATGGACATGATATTTACGCATCCATGTATATATAGATATATATTTTAAATTTGTATTTATAAATAGTTACACTTATATTCAAAAATTTATATCTTATTGTTTAGGAATTTAGTTTAAATAATATTAAATAACTATTATTAGCACTAGTATAATTTTAATTTTATGTTATAATTTAAGAATTTGAACATACTACTTTAAGGGAACATGATCATATTTTTAAATTTGAGCCAAGGAAAACATAAAAAAAACACATAGAAGTTTCTTTCAAACTCTACCGAACTTTAAAACAATTATTCAAATTTCCCAATGATCATTTAGATTCATTGGTGGGCCTCGGGATTTATAAAATTTCATGCTCTTGTGGATATTTTTATATTGGCCAAATTGGTAGATCGTTAAGCTGGAAAAACACATATTTCCCAATAATCATTTGGGTTTATTGGTGGGCCTTGAGGTTTATTAAATTCCATGATTTTGTGTATATTTTTATATTGGCCAAATTAGTAGAATTGTTTAAACACAACCAATACATATCGTTTCCAAAATTAATGTTTGTTAAACATGATTATAAATCGAACCACCTCATACTCTTTGGCCAAGCTAAAACCCAATCATAAATATTGATACAAGTTAAGCCATTCTTGGAATTATCTCATTCAAATGCTTAATCTTTAATCTTTAAGTGCAGACCCTCCCTCCTCATTAATTTATCAAATTAATTTCATCTTCCCATCCTTTCAAGAATTTATTTCATCTCATTTTTAAAAAGCCCAAAGAAATTGAACTCCTTTGCTATGTACTTTGTGTTTGCAAAAATTACCATTATTATAGAACATTCAAGTTAATGTAACATTCTTCTTGAATTTAACCTCCTCTTCCACTTTTTAAAATAATATATAAAAATCAAATTTTAATTATGTTTCATTACCCCCAATATTTAGCTTAATTATTACCCTCCACATTCCTTTACTCAGCCTATCTACATTGCTTTGCACCTCCAAGTACAATTACTAATTTATTACATAACGGTCACGATTTGTTTATTTAAAATCTCCCAAATCTCCTTAAAAATGTGTTAATTGATTCACAGCATCAACCTACACATTTAATACAGATTCACTCGAATAGGCTCTGTCGTAATCATCTTAATTTCGCATATGTTCACTGAAAATTAATATAATTTAATTGCTTAAAAACAACATAACTTGATAATGGCCACTTCAACATACACATTTAATACTGATTCACTCGAAGGGAGTTTCTTATATTCATCGTGATTTTCATATGTTAGCTGAAAATTAATATAACTTAATCCCTTACAAACAACATAACTTTAAACAAAATTATATACTGATAACGTTTCTTTATCCATTTGTGTGGATGCGATGACATTATGTCTACACACCTAAATTAGTGTAGGCTACAATGGCACTAAATTCAGTATTATTTTATAAAATCAATTCTATTTATTTTAATTATTTAAGTAAATTCACATAGTATTATTTATGTTAATGAATTATATAAAAATTATTTAAATAAAAGTGATTATAGTAATATTTATTTTGATAATTTTGAGGGTTAGTTGTGTAGTTCTAGTTAGCATTTCTTAATTTCTTTAAGTTGAAGAAAGACACTGAGAGGTAACCACAAACCATTTGGAAATGGAAATTTATTCCTTTCAACGTTAGAGAGGGTTCTTTTTGTCTGATCACTTAGATGTTAAGCTAGGTGTGAAGCTCATTGGCTATGAGCTTTAAAGACCTGATGGTAGAAAAGAAAAGGAATCCATTGGGCAATATGATCAATAAAGTTGATGGTTTTCACTGAGAGAAAAAGTGAAATAGGGATCTTCTATAGGGGCAAGGTAGCTAGTGTTTTTGGGGTATTTTAGTTAAAATTGTAGGGTGACTGAAAGATAAATGAAAAATTAAATGAAAAGCATAGGAAAAAAACATGATTTCTAAATATCATTTTAGCATAAAACATATATGTTTAGCAAACTTAAATATAGCACCATTTAGAGTGAATTCAAAGTCAATAAATTTGTTTTACCAAACAAGAAGACACATTTCAAATCATGATGGATAACATACGAAACTTACAAAATCAAGAAGCACATCTCCAAAGAAACTAACACATGAATCTCTATAAAATTCGGCCTCTGTCCTTTCATTCACTCGAAAATCAAGAAAATACAGTGCACATAGTGTTCCTCCTTCTCCAAACTAACCAACCCTTTGCTCAATTACAATTAGATCTTAAATAGACTAAAGAGAAATTTGTTCACACCTCTAGGGACCGAATTCCTCAATATGCCTTTCTCTTTCTAGCCAGTGTAATGAAAATAGAACTGATTTCTGAAATGTAGATATTGTTTGACTAAATCCTTTTTAAGCTTATTTACATTAAATATTCAGTCCAAATCAAGCCTATGAGTCCTTAGAAGCTTCATTCCATTTACCAAGACCATAAAAAAAAAATACAAGAGGATTTAACTTACATAATTCAGTCAAATTCATGATTGTCTCGAAGCGTAGTGCTCATAGTGTGCAACCTCCTAATTCTTTAGAAAGGAAAATGGTAGCAGGAAAGCGTAGTGCTCCATGGTTAAAGTACCTCCAGTGAATATTTTGGTTTCTTGATTACTTCAACACATGTGAACATGCCTAGACATGGAAAAATTGCTCCTTAAAAGATTTCTTCCATCATATAAAGCCTCCAACTTTGACAATTTCATCTACAACCAAAAATGCAGCACTAGTGAAAAAGCACAACACCATCTTCTTTCATGATTTAGAGCATAGTGAGGTCTTTGAACAAGTTGCACATGTTGATGATGATTTTGATACGATATTGATCCTATTGTAGACTCCTTTCAAGCCCCCTTTCTCCAAAAATGCAAAACTTCCACCTTCACATCAAAAACCCTAACCCTAATACTTGGCTAGGACACAAAATTGTTGTGAGAGCTACTAGCCTACTTATTTTGAAAATAACTTTAGAATCTTGACTAACTATGTTTGCAATAGGGACTTCATGCAAAATATAAACATCTTTAATGTCAAACTCATTAACAAGCATACTTCTTAGTGAGCTCTACATTCAAAATCTGACGCATCCAACTTGATCAAAGGCAACTCTGATAGTCGGATTTGCATTGATGAATGTGATGTCTTGGGGTTTAAACATGTCAATGGCACATATCTTATGTCTCCTCCCCTCTATAGTTGACATGGTTTTTTGCAGCAGAGGGATACTCTAGGGTTTCGAAAATGCAATCTCAATGTAGGTTTATTTTATGCAGCAAGTAGGGTCGTAATGGTGATAAGGAGCTAAAAAATAGGGTTGTGTAACAATTGAAAATGGGAAACCCTATGAAACAATTCAATCAACACAAATTACCTCTCAAAAACCCCCAAAACAACTATTTTATGCTTGGTCCCAGTGGCTGAATTTAAAAATCATGGGCGCAACTCTTGTCAATTTAACTGTTGTACCAATAATGATGTCATGAATGATCAAGCTTTGACACCCTAACAGACTCAAGATACTTTACAAATCTGTGTGCATGATGCCAAGGCATGACCACACGACCTTTCTCATGATCTTTGATGTAACTTGCCTTAGATCTACTTAACTTGACCCCTTGGGATATAAAAGACCAATTTTGTAACTCTTCACACGCTTTTCCATAATTACATTAAATAATGAAAATTTTATTTTAAATTGAGACTTATAGCTTGATATTCTACAAGATCATAGCCAAACTCTTATATATTTGTCAAATAATTTAAAAGATAAAACTTTTTTTAACTATTGTGACTGTAGGATACTAACAATTGTCGTGCTAAAGTATCACGCTAACAGATTCAATTCTTCTCAATGCCCT
>APFE031422931.1:0-31695 GCA_000404065.3 Pinus taeda
AAATTACATCTCTAGATATAACAAACTTTTTATTTTCTTCATCATAGAGGCGGTATGCTTTGGAGGTATTTGAGTACCACAAGAAAATACACTTACGACTTCTAGCACCAAGTTTGTTTCTATGTACCTTTGGTATCAAAGCATAACAGGTGGAATCTTGTTTCTTATAGCACTAGATGGACATATATTCTTTATATATGCAGCACAAAGAACAGCATCAGCCCAAAACATTATCTTTACATTTTTGAAAAAAAGCATGGATCGTACCATATTCAAAATTGTTCTATTCATTCTTTCAGCTACACCATTTTGTTGGGGATTATAAGGTACAGTTGTTTGATGTTTAATCCCATGTTGGCGAAGATATTGTTCAAATTCATTTGATGTATATTCTTTTCCATTATCAGTGCGAATAGACCCAATATGAGATTGTGCATCATTTTCAATCCATTTATGAAAAATCTTGAATGTTAGGAAAGCATCAGATTTGTTCTTCAATAAATAAACCCAACACATTCTGGTGTAGTCATCAATAAATGTCATGATATATTTATTTCCATTTGCAGAAGGAACATGCATTGGACCACATAAATCTGAATGAATAAGTTCAGGCTTCCTATGTGCTCTTGAGTGTGAGTCATGAAATGACTGTTTGCTATGCTTTCCTAGAATGCAAGCATCACATTGCTTAAGTTTTCTAGGAATTGTAGGCAAACCAGCAACACCATTTTTCTTCAATAAACGGAGGCTGTCATAGTTTAAATGTCCAAATCTAGCATGCCATAATAAACTTGATGGAAGTGTACCTTCTTCATGAGGAGTAATATATGAGAAACGTTGTTTATGAGCAGATGTTCCTTGCAGTTTGAGAAGTCTTTCTTCTTCTATTCCCCTCATGCCAAGTGAGTGAACAGATGATTTTCTCACCTCAAGCTTGCCATCAAACATATGAATGGAGTGACCTTGCTGGCGGATGTGGACCAAGGACAACAAGTTTCTCTTGAGCTATGGGAGATATAAAACATGATCAAGAAGAAAGTCTGGGAGACCAGGCAGTTTAAGCTTGATTGTGCCAAGCCCTGATGGCTTGATTTTTGACTGATCTGCAAAGTAAACTACTCCATCAACATTGTCAGTGAAATCTTCAAAAAAGTCTTTTCTATGAGTCATGTGACAGGTTGCTCCTGAATTAAGCAACCAGTCATTTTTCCAGGAAGCAAGTGAAGTGTTAAACAAATCTTCATTTACTCCAATGTTACATTGTGCCTCAATATAGTGAGCGGATTCAGGTGCTTTACCTTTGTCTGTATCATCAGTTTTACCTTTCTGTTGGTTTCTTCTCTGCTCAATTTTGTCCCATGGTAGCTTGCATGTAGAGGCATCATGTGATCCATTTCTTTTGCAGCGAATACAATGTAAATCTGCCTTTTCTCCTTGAGGATGTCTGCCCCCCCTGCCTCTGAAGTATCTTCCTCTTTCTCTTCGTCCACCTCTTCCTCTTGTAGAATCTTGAGCAGGATATTTTTCTTTATTAGCCATGCATACAATCTCTTCAGAAGATTCAAGGACTGTCTTCTTTCCAAAGGCTTTTTCTCTTTCAGCAAACTTTTTCCCAAGAGAGTCAAAGGTTATATCCTTGAGATTTCCATTTGCTTGCAAAGACTCAAGATAATTGGAGTATGTAGGATACAGTGCCTTGAGAAAAGCAATAAGAGATATATCTAGCTCAACTTTAGTGGATTTGATATCATGCACTATAGATTTTATTTCAGATGCAAGAGTAAGAGGGTCATTATTTTGCAGTTCAAGAGTGAAGAGTTTAATCATAAGTTGGACGACTTCAAGTGCATAATGTGAGTCATAGAGCTCTTTCAGCTTTTGTAAAGCTTCAAAGGCAGTTGAACATGTTGAAATGTGACGACTCACCTCCTTATTTACAGACGCTGCGATTAATGCATACGCTTTGCTGTTCTTGTTTTCCCATATGGTAAGCTCTTTGTCTGATGTAGGCTTTTCTGGGTCACTGTCTCCTTCTCCGACACACACTCCTTTCCACAGCTCATTGAAAATGAGGGTGTGTTGTACCATCCGGGACCAGTCAGGATAGTTCTCCTTGCCAGTGAGAACTATTCCTATTATAGAGATGATTGAATGCATTCTGTAAAAGGTTACTTCTGCTGATATAAAAAAACTTTTGCTGATATATTAATTCTTCTAATGGCGAAAAAATATTTTTCTCTTAAAAAACTTCTGCTGCTTTAAAAAATGATTTTGATATGGAGAAAAATTCTGCTACATATATCACCATTTATATATCTCTGCTTTAAATCACCATATATAATATATATCTCTGCTTTATATCACCATATATATCACCATATTCAAAATTCGGCTACATATAAAATTACATGAAAGTGTAGAAAATGATCATGGCGTTGAATCCATTATTGAGAGGACTCTCGACATGTCCATAAAGGTCGCCTAAATTCACGGATCTGTTCGGCGGCCCACTCCTTTTAATAAGGATGGATATATACACACTATGTATACTCTTTCAGGCATTCACAGGTACCTTCCCTGTTCTGATAATAGAATTTATCCCCGTTTGAGTTACGTCGTTTTAGGAATCCTCAGATTGTGCTCTTTTTCTCTCCGTCGACATTAATTCATTTTTAGATCTTGACCAGCAAGCCGCCGGTTAAAATTAGGGTTACAACACTCGACTTCTTCGGTGGATTCATTACGTAATATGGGTACGAATCTCAGCATAAGATCAGGGCTGAGAGCTTAGATATGCACAGGCCAGAAAACATGAGGCCTCCTTGCAGGGTTTGCCCTTCCTGAGTCCAAGACAAGCATTTTCTGGTTTTCACTCAGGACAAAGCAACGAAACCAGAAGCACAGGTGTTACACGCAATGTCAGACCAGACCTTCAGGCTTCAAAATAGAGCATTTTATGCATTGAACAGGATTTCTTACTAGGTGAGATAGCGCCAGCAGAGGAGTGTACGCCTTACACACTTTCAGGCTTTAGGCAGGCAAGCGGGCAGGCGTTTTTTTCTTCCAGAAATTGGTATGTAGCTTCAGCGCAGGCAGGCAGGCGTTTTTCTCAGAAGCCTATCACTCAGCAGTGTAGGCAGCATGCAGGCCAGGCGTTTCACTCAGCATCAGATGTGGGACAGAAGGCAGGCAAGAGTTACAAGGTTAAAAATAGAACCTGGGACTTGTGCTCTAATACCATGTCAGGCTAGGAGTAACTCCACAAAAACTAATGCGTTTATTCGTTGAACCAGCTATCTAACATATACAAGAATGTGATTGTTCAGTTCATCTTCTCGATGACTGTTCACATTCAGTTCCCCAATCACTGAGGATTAGGTGTCAACAAAGAATACCATAGGGACGCGATTTTCTCCCATCAAAGCCTTCCAACGTCGTAGGAGACTGGCTCAAAGTCGGAGACCCGATCGCTTTCCAACAAGCGATAGACATGATGCAAGTTGACGCGCCCTCATCAATAACTGTACGATAGATCATTTTTGAATTGATGATGACTTGTATGAGAAAGGCGATCTGATGAGGCAACCTTGGGACATGGCTCTTGAGATCAAATCTGATCAAATCCGAATCTGTCGGGTCGATGCCACCGATGGTCGATAGCAGGGACTTCCTCTGAGGGGGGCAGCTCTGGAGAACCTCTAAGGCGGACATAGCCGACGAAGCCTGTGCTACGTCCTCAACTATGATATAGTGATGGGCAACACAAGCATTTGGGTTGTAAGATGATCTCCTGAGTACTCCTTTGGGAGGGAGTCGGATGGTCGTCTCAGTACTTGGTCTCTCGATATGGAGCGGACCAGAGCTGGACGGAGGAGCGCTTGAGGGAACCTCGGGCTCCTTCCCGGAAAACGACGGATACTCCTTTGTTCGAGTCGTTACATGAACGAGAATGGATCCAGCCATGAAGACTTGGGAACCAAAGGGAGAAGAAGACGAAGATGGATCAGCCACCATTTGAGTCTGTTGAGAGGGGAAAGGTTCTTTAAGAACCGCAGGAATCCTAGGAGCGCCTTTCAACAAGTGACTAACTTCAGACCGCCTTGGGCAATCTTTGGTATAGTGACCCTCATCGCAGATGAGACAAGGATACTTGGGTTTATGCTTAGCTCCTTCCTTAGATGGAGGTTTGGATAAATTTTGTTTAGGTTGCTCGGACTTATTCTTTGCTTTCCCCTTTTTCTTTCCTTTCGAGGCCTTATTCACCGTGGTGGACTGGACAGCGTTAACCTCGAAAGTACTTCCAGAATTTGAACTACCCTGAGAAGTGTTTTCGTTAGAAGCATTCGATTTTTGCTTCCCAGGGTTCGAGGATGATTTTTTGGACGACGGATTCACAGAGCCAATAACTCCATCAACAGATGGCTTTGGTGGAGCCTTGGATGTACCGGGTCTCGGGGCATCAGGAAAATACTCATATAAAGTACTTGACTGAGAATAAACTAATTCAAGGTACTGAGCACGCGCGATAGCTTGCTCTTCAGTTACGCAAGCTCCCATGGCAATGTCCCGTGCAATCTTAGGGACAAAGGAATTTGTGAACCAATCGGTGAGGAGTTGATCAGGAATCCAAAAATTGATCAACCGATGACGCCTTCTCCATTCATGTATATGATCAGAGATGTGCATCGCCGTGTCCTTTTTTAGAGACGTAAGGAGATGGGTCCCCGTCTCATACCGAACGGGTAACTGAAAATGAGTGAGGAATGCCATTGCCAATGAATTGAAATCTTGAAAAGATGCACGGGTCAATTCAATGTACCATTTAGCAGGGAGCCGATGAGATTCCTTTGAAACAGGCGAAGCCGGACCGAATCATTAAGCCAAAAATTGGACAAACACCAAAGGTGATAAGTCATTACATGGGCTTGAGGATCCTCTCTAGCTTTGCTGTCAAATTTGGGACAATCGTCGGGTATCTTAGTTGGAACTGGTGGCCATTGTGGATTATGCAAAATAGGATCATTGGTTAACTTCGACACATCGGGCAGTTCCAACGTTGCTAAAAATGGTAGTTGTGGGTTGAAGGACATCTGCGGATATGAGGTAGTGCCAGAGTTCCATCCAGTTGCTGGTTGCCCCCATTGACTTTGTCCGGACAGACCAAGTCCAAAAGGACCTTGTCCATAGGAACTCTGTCCATAAGGGTTATATCCATAACTGGATGGTTGATTCTAGTTCTGCCCCTCAGCACCCCATTAGTTACCATACTGATGGGCAGGAGCAACATTGGGTTGTTGGTAATTTTGATAAGGGGTGGCCTACACCTGTTGATAATTTTGATACGGGGAAAATTGATTTTTCCCCTGGGGTTGTTCGTATCCATACGGTTGTTGGGCTCCATATTGAGCCTGGGAACCAGGTTGCGTTTGATAAGAAGGTTGGGATTAGTACCCACCTTGCGGTTGGAGACCAGTTTGATTTTGGGGCTGGTAGCCGAGTTGAGCTTGAGAAACAGGAACCATCTGCATGCACTGTTGAGCAGGCCCAGAGAGATATCCTTGCGAAGACTAAGGTTGGTCCATCTGGCCAGAAGGTTGTCCTGGTTAGATCTGAGACGGACCTACTTGCCCAGAAGGTTGAACTTGCTGGGTGTTTGGTTGTCCTTGCGCAACCGAAGGTTGTCCTTACAGACCAGATGGCTGACTAGGCTGAGAAGTGGGATGGCCTTGCTGCATGTAAGGCTGGCCACCTTGCCCAGAAGGGTAGCCTTGCTGGTTTCCGGGTTGTCCTTGCTGCGCGTAAGGTTGTCCCGGATTCCTGTAGGGTTGACCCGAAGGGTATCCCTGCTAGATTCTAGGTTTTCCTTGTTGAGCATAAGGTTGTCCCAGGTTTCCAGAAGGTTGCCCAAGATATGTAAAAGACGGACCACCAGAGGCCGAAGGTTGTCCCTGGGAGGGTTGTCCTTTCGAGCCTCCAGGTTGCCCCGGATAGTTTTGGCCATAATACTGCTGCCCATAATTAGGCTGCATGTAAGATGTCTGACCTTGGTATGATGGTCCTTGATACGGTTGCCCTTGATCCGGACGGAATTGGCCACCACCGTAACCAGTGGTACCCCAAGAAACATTCAACGGAATTGAAGACTCAACCACGGGTTGAGCTGACAAGGAGGTATAGAAATGATGACCTATAGGGTCATAATAGGGGCCTTGCGCGCCTGGATTTTGGACAGCATGCAAGTACTGAGAATATGCCCCGCCTGCTGAAATGGCATCAGAAGAAGGTGGGGCACTGCTTGCAGGATGAACAACTCTGGCAGCATGTGCCGATTGACCACTACGTACCGGACCACGGGATGGGCCGACAACAGTAGTTACGACGAAAGATGCCATAATGGCGCTAGCAACCAGAGTCGACGATGCGACCCAAACGATCGGATTGGTCGGAATTGACGTGACAGCGGTATGGTGAACTTGGGAAACAAAAGGTCTCGTAGTGGGAACGATGTTATTATCCCACATAGAAGAGGAATTCCCAGAGCCCATGGCATCCCTCAGAGATCTGTAGCGCGCAAGCATTGTAATGCCGAGAGGTGTAACAGTGTAGGGCGTAGATATGACCGGGGATGTGTCTGGGATAGGAGTCTCAATACTTGACATAACAGGTGTTCCACTTGATACAGGAGATGTATCTTCCATATTAGAAGAAGCCATCAGGGTCGAAACACCAGTAGGAGTAGAGGGAAAATCCTCTTCGGAAGGCTCCCAAATAGGGTTCCAAAACAAATCGTAAAGCTCGTCCTCTAGAGCACGAGAGTTCAATGGTTGGACACTTGGAATAACAGGGAAAGTGTCACCACAAACCGGTGTCTCAGGAGCAGCAGAAGAAGGAGACCCTTGGTCACTCGGGACGGGAGACGAGATCGATGGATCCACCAGGATGATCGAATCAAACAAAAATCCTAGACAAGCTAACGATAAAATACCCTACCCAAAACTAACGCAAACAAGATCTAACAAGGTAAATGTAATCATGGTCGAATAAATTTTTAAGACATTAAGACACAACTTGACCTTTTCATGTTTTAAGAGTCGAGAAAAGGACAAAAGATGACTCTAGTCGCCTTCGAATATTTAGTGAGTCCGAAGTGACAAATGCTCAAGTGAGCCTTTTCTTTTAAGGAGTCCGAAAAGGATCAGAAAGTGACTACTCTGGAGAAACTAGGCAAGGGGTTTACCAGACAATCTGTAAAACTGCATATACATCTTAGCAATCATATGAAAGCCAAGGACTTTCCGTACGACAGTCAATCTTCCCGAATGTTGTGTTCAGTGCGTTACGGGCTGTAAGGCGGCAGACATGGCTTCCTGTGGATCAAGGATGATAACCTAGTGGAGTCTCCCCATATATACGCGACAGTACGTGGGAGCACAAGTCCGTACTAGACCACAGTTGAGCCACACAAGAAGGAATCACCCAACCTTAATGTGAGAACAAAAGTGACTAGGTTTAACGACGCCGGAGCACGTCTCTAGCCTAGACCTCTAGAATGTGAGCGTTATGTTCCAATGCATTTTTAAGTTCATTCGATTTATTTGAAAGTTGATCTTGAGTTAAGTTTCGGTTTTCAGGTCCTACCGTATGTAATTTCTCAAAATCCCTAAATGCAATCTATATGCCAAAACATGTCATTCCATTCAATGAATGCTAATTACAAGAGAGTTAGAGAGCTTTCATGCAAACGAAACGATCACGAACAACACAGATTTTCCCTAATGCAGCTAATGCAAATCAATAAACCTTTCTTTAAGATCACTAATTCACTAATCAAAATGAAAAGTCCTAATTTCATTAACTGTTTCAAAGCAAAAGAGATTTTCTTTTTCAATAATGGCAAAATGCACTAGAGAACTTTTGAGAAATAACAGTAACAAATTCTAACCAATACACACACGTTCAGTTCCTCAAAACACAAATCAAGCATCCAAAGAATAAAAAAGGTGCCAAAGACAACAATGAGTCGTGTGATCTAGGCTCAAAGTGAGACTAAGCGGAATTCAAGTGAAGACGAAGCAAATCACCTAAATAATGCAATGAAATGATTCACGACTACCAAAAAAGTGTAAGGAAGCAAGCAAGAGAGTCGACTGGACAACAAAAAGATCAAAACACCTTAGGAAAGCTCGATTCACAAGGCCATTAGATGCCCTAGGGCTTGAAATGCGAAATCGGTAGAAAAAAGCGAACACCCAAAGGGTAGCGATTGAAACCAGTCAAATCACACTCTAAGACACTCCAGTAGTCTAATAAAGGTACTTAGGACAAAAAAAAAGCTCAAAAAGTTGAGAACCAAGCAAACTTCAAAAGTTTACAGGCCTGGCGCGACTGTCAGGCTGCAACTAGCGCCTTTCAGGGATTGGCGCGGGCTGTAAGTGTGCAACATGCGCCAATTGGCGCGACTGTCATGCTATAAACTAGCGGCAGTCGAGTTTGCTATGGAAAAATAAAAAACAAAAGAGCCAAGGCTAAACCAGCAATACCTAAGTACTTTCAAGAGGCAAAAACAACACAGGTATCCAACCCAGAAAGAAAAACAAGCGGGAGAAACCAAGGAAACAATCAAGGAACAAGGCAAGTCCCAAGTCATTCAGTTTGCAAACCAAACTAGAGATGGACTAAAGTAGCGTTGATCTACTTCGCTAATGCAAAGCAATAGCGTTTTGAAGGATATCTGGCTAGACTTCAGGCTCCGTCTAAAGTTTACAAATCAAACAACAAGACAAGATAAACAAAAAAGGCAAAAGCCAAATCCCCAGCAGAGTCGCCAAATTGTTGTGTAGGTAAATCCCCTCTGCGGATAGAGGTGATCCCACTAGCCTAAATAGGGTCTAGCAAAAATCAAACAACGCTAACACGCAGGTTCCTAATTTCAAAGTAAAGGCAAATGATGAGAGCCTACCTCGAATCCAATGCTTATATTCGTAGAAGAGTCGTCGCTTCCGTTCTTTCGCTTCAGCTGGTCACAATCCTCACGATCCCCGTGAATAGACACCTGTACATGCAAAGAACAACGCAAATACAAGCATAAAATCCAAGAAATGCAACTATGTATCAGTCAAAAAGGATACAACTCAAACATGATAATAAAGACACATGAGTGGAACCATAATGATAGTCGTCAATTATTATTGATAAACAAAAGAGAATACAACCAAGTTCTGACGTCAAATCCTCCTTTGGCTGGGTGAATCAGCAACACATGCCTTGCAAATCTTGTAAGGGATGGGAACAAGCCTCTCTCTCCTTGATTACTTGGACTTGGATCTCCTCCTTAAAGATTTAGCCTCATAGGGATGAACAAGGCCTCTTGCAAGATGAGCTTAGCAATTCTCAGACTTTGGGACTTAGATTTGGGAGCTTGAAAAGTAGAATTACTAACTAGCTTGTCAAAGGGGAAAGGACAAGCTTATATAGAGGTAGGAGGAGTAGATAAGACCGTCCACTTGATTCATGGGATTGTCCTTATCATGAGGAAGCTTCCATGAGAGGTGGAGAACTACTTCCCTCCTTGGGAGATATGAAGCCCAACTGAACCAACTCAAAGTGGAATTAGTTCATGGATAGTGTGGAAGCAACCTTCAGAAGTTTGTTTCTTAAAAACTTTACCCAACCGGGTTGGCACTAGTGCGACTCTAAGACAGAACGCCAACTAGCGCGCCCTCTTTGGAGGATTTCTCCCATTGGCGCGAATAGCGCCAATGGAGAAAGGGCTATATTTTTTGGTATTTTGTAGAAGGTGTCTTCAGGGCATATGGAGTACATACTTTAAGGGATACAATGCAGGTGTTTTCAAGTTATGTCACTTCTCACAGGTCCCGGAATAGGTCCTCCAATGTATGGAAGAATGGGGTAACAGGGACGGTGACAAAATACTGTGTAACAATCAGTTTTACCTTTCTGTTGGTTTCTTTTATGCTCAATATTGTCCCATGGTAGCTTGCATGTAGATGCATCATGTGATCCATTTCCTTTGCAGCGAATACAGTGTAAATCTGCCTTTTCTCCTTGAGAATGTCTGCCCCCCCTGCCTCTGAAATATCTTCCTCTTCCTCTTCGTCCACCTCTTCCTCTTGTAGAATCTTGAGCAAGATGTTTTTCTTTATGATCAAGGCACACAGTCTCTTCAGAAGACTCATGGGTTGTCTTCTTTCCAAAATCTTTTTCTCTTTCAGCAAACTTTTTCACAAGAGAGTCAAAGGTTATATCTTTGAGATTTCCATTTGCTTGCAAAGACTCAAGATTATTGGAGTAAGTAGGATAAAGTGCCTTGAGAAAAGCAATAAGAGGGATATCCAGCGCAACCTTAGTGGATTTGATATCATGAATTATAGACTTTACTTCAGATGCCAAAGCAAGAGGATCATTATTTTGCAGTTCAAGGGTGAAGAGTTTAATCGTGAGTTGGACGACTTCAAGTGTAGAATGTGAGTCATACAATTCTTTCAGCTTTTGTAAAGCTTCAAAGGCAGTTGAATATGATGAAATATGGCGACTCACCTCTTCATTTACAGATGCTGCGATTAATGCATAAGCTTTTCTATTCTTGTTTTCCCAAATGACGAGCTCTTTGTCTGAGGTAGGCTATACTGGGTCATTGTCTCCTTCTCCGACACACACTCCTCTCCACAACTCATTGAAGATGAGGGTGTGTTTTATCATCCGGGACCATTCAGGATAGTTCTCCTTGCCAGTGAGAACTATTCCTACCATAGAGATGATTGAATGCATTCTGTAAAAAATTCGTTGATAGAAAAGAATACTTCTGCCAATATACAGTAACAATGTACTCAAAAATTTCTGTGGGAAACAATCTTGGTTGTTTAATTCATATCACAGTCAATAATCAATCATTCACCGCGAGCTCTACAAAGTCAGAGCAGCAACGGCATCAACCGCGAGCTCTACAAAGTTGGAGCAGCAACGACATCACAATTTGAAAGCTCACTGAAAGGAAAACACCATAAATTCCTTTGATTCTCTAGACCTTGAATCCAGTAATAAAAATATGGCAGCGTTAAAGTGCTGGACAGTGTAAAAAATATGGGACAACATTAAAGATATTTTAAAGATACACTAAAAATGTGTTGTCCAACCGATACCATATATATGTCAATACAAGCTTCAAGTTTCATCTACAAATTTAACTGCATGTCACACTAGGACCACTCTAGCACATCGAAAATATACCTGAATTTTAACTGCAACAATTATTTTTTTCATAAAATATGCTTGACGTGCAAAAGATGCACGAACTCCAGCCTGTATAGCAATGGCTGCTGAATGGAGGCGAATGTATGCTCTCCGCATAAGCCAATTACGAGTATTCTTTTGAATAAAAAAGGTTGTAGCTTCAACACATATGGACAATGTTCAAATGGAAATGCATTCAACTGTTATGGGACAACGTTAATATGATTCAACAGATATGGAAAACGTTCAAATGGAAACGCATTCAAATGTTATGGGACAACGTTTTATGATTCAACAGTTATGGACAACGTTCAAATGGAAACACATTCAAATGGAAACCATATAAATGTCGATACCAGGAGCTGTCTCCCACGCAGAGATACCATTCAAATGTTATTATCCAAATGCATTCAACTGGAAATGTAGCATTAATATGATTCAACACCAACAACGTTAATATGATTCAACACCAACAGCGTTAATATGATTCAATACCAACAACGTTAATATGATTCAATACCGCATACCAGGAGCTGGAAAACTTCGGACCTTCATCAATGGTGGCGTATCTCTGCAGTGGCACCCAGGCATTGAACGCAGAATACAAGAAATGATAGTCATCGGCGCTAAAACAAGAAATGACAGTGCTATAAAAAATTGACAGTATGGACAGATGTGCAGCGCTGGCAAAGGTAGGTTATCTCAGGACAAAGGGGAATAAGGCAGAGGTAGAGGCAGAGGCCAGGACAGAGGAGTTAAAAGAGCATAATAGCTAAAACAAGGAGCTGGCTCTGATACCATGTCAGGCCAGGCAGTAACTCCACAAAACAAACAACTGATTCATATATTATTCCATATGTAGGTCATTGTTATATACAATAGGGAGTGATTGTTCAGTTCATCTCCCGATGACTGTTCACATTCCTAATTTAATTATTTACATAAAATTCCCCCAATCATGAAGATTAGGTGTCAACAGTTGCATCTGCTATGATATCAAAGCCTAGTCCCTCCAAGCTTGTTTTTTCCTCTTGTATTTCATCTGCATTGGGAATGCATCTAGGACTCTTGATGGTACCGTTATGACCTCCTCCCCTATGTATTCCCCTCATCCTTCCTCGTCTGAGCTTGGCTCTCTCCCTACTGTGGATCCCCACTATAACCTTAGGCCCAAACTCCCCAAGCGAGATTCTTCTGCTGGGGTGGGGGGACTTGGCAATCTCGTACCTAGTCTTGGCCATGGTAAATCTAGAGGTAGAAAATCTCAGATTTCAACAACATATTTGAAGGCCATTTTAGATATAGCAGAAGCCAAGCAATAGTCTCTTGATGGGGTGCTTAAAGCAGCACAGGCCCTTGCGAAGGTTACTACATGATTCTTATTATCTTCAATTGCAGGGGGTTAGCTAGTTCCCAAAAAAAAAAACCAACCCTTCAAAGATTGATCCTTTCCTCTAGTCTTGAAATTATTTTTCTTTAGGAAACAATGGGTCCAGGAGATATGATTGCTGAAGCATTGAATAAAATGTTCCCTCCTTGGTATTTTTTCTCCTTGGATGAAAGGGTTTGATCAGGGGGTTTGGCCATGGGTCTCAATTTGACGTTTATTAAGGTCTCCAACACATGGGGCTCTGATATGGTCCTTAGAGAAAACATTTACTTAGCATAATTAAGCATGGGTTTAATTGTTGTAAATATATATGGAATTTTCCATGATAGAGCCCCTTTCTAGAACAATTTAATGGTTGTCATTCATGAAATAACTCGTTTGTTTATGATATCCAAAACTTTTCTTTCTTGTAATAATTTTTGAATGTGCTTTGTTTGAGCCGAGTCTTGCATCTTTGTAGGTCACTATGGAGATATCTACTATTTGTATGGGGTGCATGTCTCTCCTAAAGGTTCATTATTTAAAAATAATAAATGATTATTATATTTACATATTCAAAAATAGTAAATTATATATTTTTAAATGTATTTAATAAATAAAAGATTTTATAAATAATTTGAGGCCTCTATAGTTATTCATATTGTTGTTGAAGATTTAGTGAAATTAAGTGTGTAGTGTTTTAAATTTTATTTTGTTTTATTTTCTATTTAAATTTTTACATAATATTTTATTTTTTTATTTAAATTTTCCATTAAATTAAAAATAATATTTTGAGCAAAATAGATCTTGTTATGTTATATAAACATAAAAATAAGATGAATATCTTTATGGTTCATTGATGGAGCTAATATTCTTTGTTTCTAAATCTCGTCAAGATGTCACAGGCACTTGTGAGCATGCAACTTTCTACCCTCAGGGAATCCAAGATTTCACTTTCATTTTCCCGTTTGGATTTTTCAGTTTACACTGTGTGGAGGCAGTTCTAGGTAATAATGGATTGTTTTTTCGAGGGTTTGAGCATATTAGGAGACAATTTGAGGGGGTTTTACTACAGTAAAAAATGATGGTCGCGTTAATTTAGACCCTAATCCAAAGGATATTCTGGCTATTTGGCATCTTGAACCCACTTAGAAAAATTTGGCGAAAGTGCATTATCGTTCTAGCATATTGCATACAAATCAGGATGACACATTAGCGTCGTTGTCCTTGGATGGGATTTTTGGTTCCTTGGATAGGTGACAAGCAGATTCTAACCGGTTGAATGTTTGGGGCATGGCGACGGCTCAAGAAGTGAGAAAACCTAGCTAGTTTCCAGCACTAGTGCATAATGGAGTACCACTTTTGGGTAATCTGGAACAAGCTCCCCCAAAGATCTCATAAACCCTTGTGTCAGATGTACCTCGACTTTAGCTATGCGAAGGGCCCAATGATATTGTTTGAAGCCGTGGGGTGGTAAGTTTCAACGACATTAATCCTCTTATGTCTCCTTGGGTTTCGATGGTTGAAGCTTTTTTTCCAAAATCTAGTGAGCATTTGTCCTTGAATGAGATTTTCTTACAAGATGATTTGGCCCTGTCACATTCTCAAGGGCCTGAGCTAATTTTTTCAGCGGGAGTCATTGATGGTGTGGTATCGACAATATTCGAGCTGATTATTTCACGGCATAGGGCCCCCTTATCTCTGATTAAATTGAGGTGTTTCAAGAAGGATGGAAGGAAAGGATATCCCATGACAGTGTGTTGGGGCTTCCTCCTGAGTTTGTTGTGTTGGAATTCCTAGGTGGGAGTGTGCAAAAATGAGTGGATTCATATGATTCCTTTTTCGAGGTTCAACCTCAAGATTTTGGAGTAGCTAATACGGGTGGAACTCCCACAGTTGATGAGGGTTTGGCCACCCATCGAGAATGTGATACTAGGGGTTCTGAATCCCTAGAATCTGAGTAGCTAGAATATGTCTCAAATCAACAATTGGTCGATAGGGCCATAGAGACTAATAATGGTGAGGTTCATAAGGTGGGAATAAAACAGAAGAAACAAAAGTGTATTCGTCCAAAGGCAGATGATAGGAACCTACCACTTGGTGAGGACATTCAATTCGACTCAACTATGGAAGTATCATAGCACATTCTGGTACACCGAGCGAAAGGGAACTCTTTTAGAGCGAGCGAAATATATGCATGGATCAAGAAGACATGGGACGCATCTTCGGCGAAAATGGTCCAAGTAATTATCTTGGCTCTTGGTTGGTTTATGCTCCAATTTTAGTTAGAAGGCAGTGGAACAAGACTTGGCTCAACTAGAAATTCTTGTGGATAATGAGGTGGGTTCAGGTTTAGGGGCGAAAGATCAGCAGGAGGAGAAATTGGAGGTGCAAGAGGCAAGCATCAAGGAAGCTCAATCTTCTCCTCTCGCAGGTACTTGTGTTTCTCCCTTTCCCTATTCTATATCTCATTCGGAGGTTGCATCTGCTATGATATCAAAGCCTAGTCCCTCCAAGCTTGTTTTTTCCTTTTGTATTTCATCTGCATTGGGAATGCATCTAGGACTCTTGATGGTACCATTATGACCTCCTCCCCTATGTATTCCCCTCATCCTTCCTCGTATGAGCTTGTCTCTCTCCATACTGTGGATCCCCATTATAACCTTAGGCCCAAACTCCCCAAGCGGGATTCTTTTGTTGGGGTGTGGGGACTTGGCAATCCCGTACCTAGTCTTGGCCCTAGTAAATCTAGAGGCAGAAAATCTCAAATTTCAACAACATAATTGAAGGCCCTTTTAGATATAGCAGAAGCCAAGCAACAATCTCTTGATGGGGTGCTTAAAGCAGCACACACCCCTATGAAGGTTACTACATGATTGTTATTACCTTCAATTGCAGCGGGTTAGCTAGTCCCCCCAAAAAAGAAAAACCAACCCTTTAAAGATTGATCCTTTCCTTTAGTCTTGGAATTATTTTTCTTTAGGAAACAATGGGTCTAGTAGATATGATTGCTGAAGCATTGAATAAAATGTTCCCTCCCTGGTATTTTTTTCTCCTTGGATGAAAGGGTTTGATCGGGGGGTTTGGCCATGGGTCTCAATTTGACGTTTATTAAGGTCTCTAACATATGGGGCTCTGATATGGTCCTTAGAGAAAACATTTACCTAGCAGAATTAAGCATGGGTTTAATTGTTGTAAATATTTATGGACTTTTCCATGATAGAGCCCCTTTCTAGAACAATTTAATGGTTGTCATTCATGAAATAACTCGTTTGTTTCTGATATCCAAAACTTTTCTTTCTTGTAATAATTGTTGGATGTGCTTCGTTTGATCAGAGTCTCGCGTCTTTGTAGGTCACTATGGGGATATCTTCTATTTGTATGGGGTGCATGTCGTCTCCTAATGGTTCATTATTTAAAAATAATAAATTATTATTATATTTATATATTCAAAAATAGTAAATTATAGATTTTTAAATGTATTTAATAAATACAATATTTTATAAATAATTTGAGGCCTCTATAGTTATTCATATTGCTGTTGAAAATTTATTGAAATTAAGTGTGTAGTATTTTAAATTTTATTTTATTTTAGTTTCTATTTAAATTTTTACATAATATTTTATTTTTATTTAAATTTTACATTAAATTAAAAAGAATATTTTGAAGAAAATAGATCTTGTTATGTTATATAAACATAAAAATAAGATGAATATCTTTATGGTTCATAGATGGAGCTAAGATTATTTAGTTCTAAATCTCATCAAGATGTCACAGGCACGTGTGAGCATGCAACTTTCTACCCTCAGGGAATCAAAGATTTCACTTTCATTTTCCCGTTTGGATTTTTCATTTTACATTGTGTGGAGTCGGTTCTAGGTAACATTGGATGGTTTTTTCGAGGGTTTGAGCATATTAGGAGAAGATTTGAGCATATTAGGAGGTAATTTGAGGGGGTTTCACTGTAGTAAAAAAAGATGGTTGCATCAATTTAGACCCTAATCCAAAGGATATTCTGGCTATTTAGAGTCTTGAACCCACTTAGAAGAATTTGGCGAAAGTGCATTATCGTTCTAGCATATTGCATACAAATCAGGATGACACATTAGCGTTGTTGTCCCTAGATGGGGTTTTTGGTTCCTTAGATAAGCGACAAGCAGATTCTAACTAGTTGAATGTCTGGGGTGTGGCAATGACTCAAGAAAAGAGAAACCCTAGCTAGTTTCCAGCACTAGTGCATAATGGAGTACCACTTTTGGGTAATCTGGAACAAGCTCTCCCAAAGATCTCATAAACCCTTATGTCAGATGTACCTCGACTTCAGCTATTCGAAGGGCCTAATGATATTGTTTGAAGCAGTTGGGTGGTAAGTTTCAATGGCATTAATCCTCTTCTATCTCCTTGGGTTTTGACGACTGAAGCTTCTTTGCCAAAATCTAGTGAGGATTTGTCCTTGAATGGGATTTTCTTAAAATATGATCTGGCCCGGTCACATTCTCAGGGGCCTAAGCTAATTTTTCCAACAGAAGTCTTTGATGGTGGGGTCTTTGCAGATATTTGAGCTGATTATTCAAGGCCATAGGCCTCCCTTATCTCTGATCAAATTGAGGTGTTTCGGGAAGGATGGAAGGAAGGGATATCCCATGGCCATGTGTCGGGGCTTCCTCCTGAGCTTGTTGCTGTTGGAATTCTTAGGTGGGGGTGTGCGAAAATGAGTGGCTTCAGGTGGTGCCACTGTAGGGGTTCAACCTCAGGAGTTTGGAGTAGTTAATCTGGGTGGAACTCCCACCATTCATGAAGTTTTAGTCACCCACCCAAAAGGCGATACTAGGGGTTTTGAATCGCTAGAATCTGAGCAGCCAAAATATGGATCGAATCAACAATTGGTCGATAGGCCCACAAAGAATAATAATGGTGAGATTCATAAGGTGGGAATAAAACAAAACAAAAGGAAGTGTATTTGTCCAAAGGCAGATGATATGAACCTAACACTTGGTGAGGGCATTCAATTCGACTCATCTATGGAAGTAACAGAGCACATTTTGGTACACCGAGTGAAAGGGCACTCATTTAGAGTAGATGGAATATATGCATGGATCAAGAAGATGTGGGATGTATCTCCAATGAAAATTGTCGAAGTAATCATCCTGGCTTGTGGATGGTTCAAGCTCCAATTCTAGGCAGAAGGAAGTGCAACAGGACTTGGCTGAACTGGAAATTTTTGTGGATAATGAGGTAGGCTCAGGTTCGAGAGCGAATGATCAGTGGGAGGAGAAACTAGAGGTGCAATAGGTAAGCATCAATGAAGCTCAATATTCTCCTTTCGTGGGTACTTGTGTTTCTCCCTTTCCCTATTTTATATCTCATTCGGAGGTTGCATATATCAAATCTTGGTCCCTCTAGGCTTGTTTTTTCCTCTTGTATTTCATTTGCATTGGGAATGCATCTTAGGATTCTTGACAAGACCATTACGACCTCCTCCCTTATATATCCCCCTCATCCTTCCTCGCCTAAGCTTGTCTCTCTCTCTACTTTGAATCCACAATATAACCTTAGGCCCAAAATCCCCAAGTGTGATTCTTTTGCTAGGGTGGGGGGACTTGGATATTAGTTATTGGTAGCATCAAATGTGTTCTAGACATGAAAATTGGCAGGGAGGGTAAGGCACATGATTTCTAAAGAACCCAAAAACCGTTTGGTGAAATTCCAGACAAATTGTATTTTATTAAAATAATTAATATTTTTAAAGGGGTTCCTAAGTCTAAACTTAGGAAAATTAAAATATGAATGGGTATTAATCAAAATATGGGTGAGAATGATCTAGAAGGCGGATTTAGTCATGTTTTAATCTTAACCATTAATTAGAGACTTAATCTCAGTCGTTGAAGTCTCATCGAGAAAAGGATAAGAAGGAGGCTTGGGGTTCATTTAGAGACACACAGAGAGATCAAGGAAATCGATTTTTTGAGGTGAGAAGTTCTCAGGAGGGAAATTTATTTTGGAGATCTTCCAGCAGAGGGGCAGTGAAAATCCGAGAGAACGAATTTCTGGAACGTACGCGGTAGAGAGAGGATAGAAAGACATCCAAAAGAGGGATGTTGTTGGCCTACATAGTGTAATGCAAATAGTGAGGACAAGTCAAGTTTCTGCTAAGGGAATTCGAAGTTTAGTTGCCAGAATTGAGGGTGTGAGACTGGGAGGCAAGAAAGTTGATTTCTCAGCCAGCAGAGGATCTAAAGCAGAGAGACAGTGTAATACCCAGGAGGGATGATGGACACGCTGCCTAGGGTGACACAGTTTGACGCAGAGGCCATCAGAGGATTATGCAAAGCCTCCAAAGCTGAAGTATCAATCATTGTTTCTCTAGTGACAGGGTGAGTTGTTGCATTGGTTTTCCTGCATTGGGTTTTTCCCAAGACTATTTTGTCCAAAAATAATTGTGTCCTATGTATCTTGTTCTTTGCTCAGTTTTCTATTTCATGTAATCAAATTTTATGTAGTGTAGGTTGCAGAAGTAATTTGCTTCAATATTCAGAGAAGAACTTGATACTGTATATTAAAATCAAGTAGGTGAAGTAGATTCAGATTTGTTGTAGTAGGGGTTCCTTTAGGATTTGGAATTTTCACATGGTATCAAAGCATTGATTTTGAACAGGAATGGTGGATCCAACGCTGAGCAGAGAGGCCAATAACTACATTTGGTAGAAATTCAAATCCCCTTGAAGGGATTGCACAGTCCTTGCCGAGAAGTAGAGATGAGGAAATCTCTCTCTGAGAGAGTCGATAGAGAGATATGATTTCCAGTTCATGTGTTTGCAGAAGCAGAGAGAGTGACACAGAGGCTTAACACATTACTTGAAGGGAGCAGTTTCTGCCGGGGTGGAAATCCACTGGAAAAGAGCGAAGACACATAGAAGGCGAATTTTCTCCTTAGACAACTTTTTGCCAAAAATTTCAAATTTCTCACTTGCTGGGCAGTTGAGCAGTGGCTAGAGGAGTCAATTCGACAGTTTGGGTGAGATGGCATCAAACCGGCTCAGAGATCAGGATAGGTTGGAAGGAGCTTTCAACTATGTCATATGGAAGACCATAATCTTAGCTATTATGGAGGAGTACAATCTCAAAGCCTATGCCAAGAGTGTTGTGGTTGTTCCTACTGACAATGATTAGAATAAGAAGTACAAGGCTAAGTAGAGGAAGGTGAAGAGGTCCATGCTCGATGTAGTTCGAGATCATGTGGTCTCACACTTGCAAGGAAACGATACAACCCATTAAATGTGGGAAGATTTGTCTTCATTGTATGAAGGTTCCTCTGAACAACGGAAGATTTACTTAGAAAAAAAGTTGCAATGGACATTGATGCAGAAGGGAGAAGGGGTTAACTCCTACCTTTAACTTCTTCAAAACACCAGGGACTAGATTTTTGTAGTGGGGTCTACTCCTTAGTCTATCACGATGGAAAGGATGACCCTGAATGGAGTCTCGGATAAATGGAAAGTCTTCGTTCAAATTATATTGGGCAGGGAAAGATTACCTTCATGGGAGGAGATGTGGACAACCCTTCAACAAAAAGAATTAAGGAGGGATCTTGTTAAGGTCAACCTCAATGACAGCAGTGGGAATGGCACAAAGACAAAGGAGGAGGAGGAGAACAAAAATCTAGCATCAAAGGGACAACAGAAGTAGAAATAGAAGGACATTTCGAAGGTTAAATGATTCATATGTGGCGAGATAGGCGACTTTGCATCCCAGTGTCCTTTGAAGCAAAAGGATAAGGATGAGAAACATGATCCTAAGGCTACTCTAGGAAAGATTGACAAAGATGAGTTTTCCATGAGTGCACACAGATCTCCAGGAGGGAAATAAGGCGATATTGAGTTGTAGTCGAGAGGAATAAATGTGGGGAGGATACTTGAAGAGTCCACCTCTTAGATCCATTCCTTTCTATGTGAGCTCGAGATTCAACAATAGCGAGATGGACTTAGTGTTAGATGATGCAGTGGATTGTCTGGAGAGACAGATGTAGTAGCCAAAGACCGGAGACTGATCAACGAAGAGCAAGGTTGGTAGCATTGTAGAAGTTAGCAACATCGCAGAAGATTCAGAGGGTCGGAGACTAGAGCAGTCAGATTCTAACATTCATGTGTTAGCAGTGGCAGTGCTAGCAGCATAGCAGATGCAACATTTGAGAGGGAAACGTAAATGTAGCAGTGGTAGTGGCATTATCATGGGTACTAGTACAGTAGTAGCAGCAACACAGTGTTGGTAGCAACAACAGTGCAGAAATAAGGTGCTTCAAAGATAGAGTAGCATGCAATTGGACATTGTTGCTAGAGCACTTTCCTCGCTAAGAGGGAGTGTTAGTTTTTGGTAGCATCAATTGTGCTCTAGCCATGAAAATTGGTGGAGAGCCTAAGGAACATTATTTATAAAGAACCCATAAACCTCTTTTTGAAATTCCACCCAGATTGTATTTTATTAAAATAATTAATATTTTTAATGGGGTTCCTAACTATAAACTTAGGACAATTAAAACATTAATAGGTATTAATAAAAATATGGGTGAGAATGATCTAGAAGGAAAATCAAGTCATGTTTTAATCTTAGCCGTTGATTAGAGACTTAATCTCAGTCGTTGAATTCTCAACGAGAAAAGTATAAGAAGGAGGTTAGTCTTTCATTTAGAGACACATAGAGAGATTGAGGAAATCGATTTTCTAAGATGAGAATTTCTCAGGAGGAAAATCGATTGGAGAGATCTTGTAGCATAGTGGTAGTGAGAATCCGGGAGTAGGAATTTCCGGAGAGTAGAAGGCAGAGAGAGGACAGAAAGACGTCCAGAGGAGTGCTGATGCTAACCTACGTAGTGTTGACACAGAGGCAACTGAGTCAGCGAGGAGAAGTTGAGTTTCTATTGAGGGAATTCGAAGTTCAGTTGTTGAAATCTAGGGTGTGAGACTGGGACACAAGAAAGTCAATTTCTCATCCAGCAAAGGATCCAGAGCAAAGAGGAAGCATAATACCCAGGAGGGGTGATGCAGTTTAACAAAGAAGCATTAGAGGATGACACGGAGCCTTCATAGCTGAAGGACCAGTCATTGTTTCTCGAGTGATAGGGTGAGATTATTTCACCAGTCTTTTGTCTAGTATTTTTCTATAAGTATTGCTAGTTGAGCATCCTAGATTTGTACTTTGAGTTTTCTCTTGCACAATAATAAACCCTCAGAGCTACTGCACCAGTTTTCGCACATTGGCTTTTTCTGGGGACTATTTTTTCCAAAAATAACTGTGTCCTATGTATCTTGTTCTTTACTCAGTTTTCTGTTTCATGTAATCAAATTTTAAGTAGTGTAGGTTGCAGAAGTAATTTTCTTTAGTATTCAGAGAATAACTTGATAATGTATATTAAAATCAATTAGGTTAAGTAGATTCATATTTGCTACAATAGGGGTTCCTTGAGGATTAGGAATTTTCACATTGGCAATCTCCTACCTATTCATGGCCCTGGTAAATCTAGAGGTATAAAATCTCAGATTTCAAAGGCGTAATTGAAGTCCCTTTTAGATATAGCAGAATAAAGCAATGATCTCTTGATGGGGTGCTTAGAGCAGTGCACGGCCCTGAGATGGTTACTACATGATTTTTATTACCTTCAATTACAGTGGATTAGTAAGTTCCCGAAAAAAAACTAGATCTTGAAAGGTTGATCCTTTCCTCTAGTCTTGATATTATTTTTCTTTAGGAAACATTGGGTCCAGGAGATATGATAACTAAAGAATTGAATAAAATGTTCCATGGTTGGTCCTTTTTCTCCTTTGATGCGAGGCTTTTTCTCCTGGGTAATGATTCGAGGGGGTCAGATATCCTGGTCCTCCGGGAGAAAATTCTATAAATTCAACAACGATCAGACTCCCACAGGGTGATGAAATTTTCCTGATGTGCCATTTTTACTATAGCTCCTGAATTTGCCTCTAAATTTCATCGTTCTCCAGAGCAAAGCGTCAGTAGATCAGTTTGTTGGGTATCAAAATGCCCAGGGTAAGATTGATGGAGTGCTTGACCTCACAGTGCAGGGGTACCTCTGTTGGTGAGGTGAAGATTTCCCTGTACTCCTCCATGACCTTGTCTATCTGTTTTTATCGCACGGAGGAGCCCTATTTCGAGGTTGTGGATGTGGCCACAATCTTATTCTTTCCCTGAGGTCAAATCATAAGGAAGACAAATTTCCCAGTTTGGGAAATGATCTTACTGCATTTCTTCGCAAATATTAAAGAGATGGCGGTAGGTGGTGCTACCTCAAGTATCATGTATACCTTGTTTCCCAGATAAATAATAATAGTGAGAGGCCTAGACTGATATACAACAACATGCTTCCACAAGTATGGTTGGCCTAATAATACATCACAAAATTCAAGAGGATAAACATCACACAATACCTCATATGTAAAGGACTTGATCTTGTAGGGAAGGCGACATTGTTGACTAGCGTATAGATCTCGTCCTTGGTGAATCCACTCGATGGTGTATGACTACAACTATGGAGTGGTTGGTAGGTCCAACCACTTCACAACCTCTGCTGAAATGAGATTCTTTTGGATTCCACTGTTGACAATGAACTGGAACGAAGAACCCTTCACCCACATCTGTTAGTGGAAGAGTTGCTTCCCCCTCCTTTGGATCTTCGAGCTCAATATTTTAGATCTTGGTGGTGGAGATGGTAGCATTGGGCTCCGCATCAATAATATGCTTGTCATTCCCCTTTTTGAGTTCTGACTCAAAGTCAAAACATGCATCTGATTCGGAAGCCTTAAGCTCGGCCAACATTGACTACTTGGCTCGACACTCAATTATGTTGTGAGTGGGGCTATTATGGAACTCACACCATTTCCCTATGTCATTATTTGTCTTTGTGTCATTATTCTATGCTTGTGTATTCAACGGGTTGTCCTGGGTCGTTGCGCCTTGGCTTTGTCCTTTTTTCTACGATATGGGGGAACCTTTCCCTTGCTTATGATTCACAAATCCAAAGTCTCGCTTCTTTTGTTTAAATTTATGCTTGATCTTGACAAATATCGATAGGCAACACTAAGAAAGGAGATGTCCTCCATATCATCCTAGATGTACTTGTATAGATAGTCACGGTACTTGAGTGAAAAATTCTTCTCAAAGTCCTTGATACCCAACTTCATGAAAAGGGTATGAGAAATATTTTCGAACTTTGGCATGTCTTGGTCCTTTCACTGCCACAATGTGGTCCGGTTTATGTATTTATCTTCATATCTCCTGATAGTGTAATATTGTTCCTTGATGGTGTCTTAGAAATAATTCCAAGTGGGTGCAGGTAAACTCAATGAGGGTTCCCTCTCGCCCTTCTGTTCACAATAGGTTTCCCACCAGTCCTTGACAGTGGGGTGACTTTGAGGAGTGAAAAAGTAATATTTTCCCGACTGGAAAAGTCATGAACTGAGAATTATCCTTCCAACATATTTAACCATATATCGACAATGTCTACATCTATTTGGCCTTCAAATATGGGAATGTTAAAGTTGACTTGTACCTTAAAGGGAGTGGCACCACTAGAGTGGTTGTTGGATGAAGATGCATCGCTTGTGGGTAGTTGTTGAAAGATCTAGGCATACTTATCCATCGTCGCATTCCACTGATCCGGATTTAAATAGGAACACAACAAATTACAGAGATAAACTTAAACACAAATATGCAACGAAAATAATACTTCATTTCATTAATGTAAAATACTGAAATATGCTTGCAAACATAATTGGAAATAAACCAGCTAGGGCAATGGTAGCTTATCTCTGAGAAGAGACGTGGTGGCTACATGCCTCTGAACTATGTTACAATGAGGCTCGAAGGCCTATTTATTGTTGAGAAACAATGGAAAACCCTTAACATCCCAAAACATAACCCTAGAAGATGAAACGCGAAATTGTAGGCCCCGTTTGGGTAAATTGGTACACCAATTTCTCGGGGTCGTAACTTTGGCATACGATCTTCGTTTGACGCGTACAATAGCTCATTAAAAGATCTATCCGAGCACTACCATGCGTACAATAGCCCCCATATTTCCCAAAAAACGTCGTTTAGGGCCTCAAAACGGCTCCGACTATAGTAGTTAGATCTGCATTCATTGGCCTCAACACATATCTGACTACTATAGCTTGGTTAAGGCAGAGGATGAAACGAGCAGTGTCCTCCATTGAGACTAAGGTTTCCTTAAGGTAGGGGACAACCTTTATTTGCCAAAGAGGCTTCTTGCTTGTATAAATCCCATATAATGTGGTAAACGTCAACTCTGTCAAAATCTTTCAAAGTGTTTCGGATTCGCTACAGAGTTTTCTTTAATGCAGGATTACAAAAATGATCTTCGAAGTTTAAAAGTTTAATTCAATGATTTGCTGACTGAATCGTTCCTCTCTCCTGTCGAGCAAGATCCTAGCCATGCAAAAGCTTCTGAAGGTAAAGAGGAGGCAAGAGTTGATTTACCTGCAATTTCCAGCAAGACAGCTTTCACTTTGGCCACCACTACCACTAAATTCAGAAGCCTATTGTTGAAAACACAATTGTTTCTAGCCAACCACACTTTCCACCAAAGGCATTTTGGAATAGCTTGCCAGATGTTGTTCCATACTGTGTTTTTAGCCTCTTTCTTAGGATTTTGGTCTGTCCAGGAGATGTAAAGAGAAATGATAGATGTTTGGGAGGGGGAGGGAGCACTAAGACCGTGAAGGACCAAATTCTAGACTGCTTGTGTGAAATCGCAGTCAACCAGTAAGTGATTAGAGGTTTCAATAGCAGAGTTGCATAAGAAGCATCTAAAGGGGTTGTGGAACCCTCTTTTGTTCAGATTTTCACCTGTTAGTGCCTTTCTATGCATGAGTAACCATGTGAAGAAATTCACCTTTTGTAGGCTAAACGGGGACCAAACTGATTTCTAGCACTTCGGTGTCAGTGAAGGGGCATGAGTAGATTGTAAAGAGGAGAAACCTTGAGTTGCTGTGTAAATTCTTGTTCTTCCCCACCCCCATTTGTCCTTCAATGAGCGGTGGATAGAGGCAAGGCCAAAGGGAGTTGTATACAACAATTTTTTTTTAGCGTGAAGAGGTTTTGGGACCCCTCGAAAAGTCCATCCTGCCCAATTCCCTTTGTTGTCCCAAAAGAAAATGTCTGCAAGCCGAAGGAGACCTTTGTTCACTAGCCAGATCTTTAACTCGTTGTAGGAATTTAGAAAGGCCAAAGGGGCATTCCCTTGAATAGTATCCTCCCACAGTAAGGTTCTCTGACCATTGCCCGAGATTATGTATAAATGCTACTGTAAGTAATTGATGCATCTTCTGCTTAAATTCCAAATTATTGTTCCTGTTGGAGTAGATGTTTTTCTAAGGTTTCTCAAGGAGCCTCCCTTTAGGTATTTCATCCAGAGGATCTTGCTGACAGGATGTTTTTTGTCTGCGTACAACTGCCATATGATTTTTCCACCAAGAGCCATTTTTTCCAGGGTTGGATCCCGAATCCGTAACCCACCTTCCAGGAGTGGTCTTTTAAGGATATCCCATCTTACCAGATGTAACTTGCTCTAGTTTCCCTTACTCCCGTTCCATAGAAAATCCCGAAAGAGCTTGGAGATATGTTCCGTGATAGATTTGGGCACTAGTAGGAGGGAAGACTAGAAGATGGGGAGGGCAGAGAGGACTGCCTTTATCAAAACTAGCTTCCCAGCCTTTGTTAGCCATTGGCCTCCCTAATATGCTATTTTTACTTTCATCTTGCTAATTAATTCGATCTAGAGGGAGGGTGGGCTTCGTTCCAAGGTTAAGGGAAGGACTAGGTATTTGATCTTTTCCCATTTGTCATACCTAGGGAATCCCAAGGAGCAAGTGATTCGAAGGATAGTTGGATGATCTACATTCCAACCGTAGACAACACTTTTTATTTTGTTGATCAAGGCCCCAATAATTAAGCAGAAGTGTTTAAGAATTTCATTAATATCCCTTTCTATCTTAATTGAGGCCCCTCCCAAGATGAGAGAGTCATCCGCAAAGAAGGCATGATTTATAGGATCCATACCTCTTGCTGCCTTAATGCCTGGGATAGAGCCTACTTCCCTTTTAACTATTAGCTTTCTGCTTAGGTATTCTTCCAACAGGATATATAGAAAGGGTGACAATAGGAACCCTTGGCGGAACCCTCTTGTAGCTTGGAAGAAATCAGCAAGTCTTCCATTGACCAGGGACGCTATCCAAGGTCTATATGTGCAAGATTTTATCAAGTTGACAAACTCAACACTAAAACCAAAAGAGAGAAGAAATTGATAGAGGAATGAGAATTTAACCCGATCAAAAGCATTTGAGATATCCAACTTGATGAGCATGCCTTTTTCCTTCCAAATGTGGCGAAAGTGGAGGGCTTCTTGCACTTGGATCACAATTTCTACGAGGTGCCTTCCTTTGACAAAATCGCCCTGAAGAGGGGAGATCAGATTCCCTAACGGAGTCTTGACTCTATTGGTTAGTAGTTTGGCGAGAATATTGTATGAGGCATTGCAGAGTGAGTTAGGCCAGAACCTGTTGAAAGTCTCTGCGTTAACTTCTTTCGGGATTAAAGCAAGGAAGGTGGAGTTGGTGCACCCTCCCACTTTGGATTTATTTTCAAAGGCTTTTATCATTCAAAGGAGATTGGGTTTTATTACATTCAAGCAAGCTCTGTAAAAATTGATGGTGAAGCCATCCGACCCAGGGGCTTTATTCAGCTCCATTGACCATATGACTTCCACTATCTCTTTTTTAGTGACAAGTGAAGGGATGTTTGACAAAAATTCAGTAGCCAAATCATCATCAGAAGAACCATCCTCCTGAAACAGTTGCTGAAAATGAGATGTGGCGGCCTATTTTAAAAGACGTTGTCCTTTGATGACTACTCCCTCCCTAGTGGATATTTCCAAGATGTGATTCCGAGAGAGACGAGCTCTGCATTGTCTGTGAAAGAATGATGTGTTTCTATCTCCATCTTGCAGCCAGAGGCTGCGAGAATTGAGGCGCCAATACTCCTCTTCCTAGCGAACAAAGAGAAAAGAGTTGAACTTGGTGTTTTGTTCGATGAGCAGCTGAGCTTTGGTGGTTTCAATTTCTTCAATGCCTAGTTGAATCTCAGTTAAAGCCTGCACAATCTTTTGTCTATTACTCGTTGGAGTGGAGAGGGGTTTTTTTTTGCTCAGGTTTTTAAGGCATATTTAGTGTACTTAAGTTTTTGCTCCCACACAAAGCTGGGGGATCCTTCAATTGGTTGCAACCAATCTTGAGCCATTATTTCAAAGCCCTCTCTCGATACCCAAAGAGGACTGAATCTAAAGGGAATAGGGCCTAAGTATTTCTCTTTTTGTAGTAGTAGTGAGATGGGGCTATGGTCAGATGTTATCTTGGGCAGAATTTTTGAAGAGATTAAATGCTTCCCATCCATCAAAGAACTTTGAACTAGAAACCAGTCTAGACGAGCAGCAATGTTGGCATTACCAACTCTATTGTTGGTCTAGGTATAACAAAATTTCTTAGGTTTGAGGTCAAGGAGGTCCCAAGCAAGAATCAGAGACCTCACCGAGACATAGAAGGGATCTTTACCCTAAACTCCATCTTTTTTCTCTTTCAGATCTAAATTGATGTTAAGATCCCCCACTAGTATGATGTTTTGGGGAGTATAGATTTCTAGGAAGTCTGAGAGAGAATTCCAACAGTCCTTTTCCAGGAAATTAACTGGGACATAAAGATTGAAGAGAGCCAAAGAAATCTTACTTGGAAGATTTTGAAGTCCTGTGTATATCCAGTGTTGGGTTGCGAAGGAGTTTTTCAACTGAAACATATCCTCTGATCATAAGGTTGCAAGACCCCCTGAAGTACCTCGGGTGCTGACTGCTTTTCTTGAGTTCTTATTCCACTTGATTCAACTTAAGGATACAATAGCATCCTCTTCTACCTTTGTCTCTTGGAGCAGGAGGATATATGAGGGTTCCATTCTTGATAGATTTTTTATTGCTTTAGCTTTCAATGGGTTCCCCAAACCGCTACAATTCCAAGAGACAATCTGCATTATTTACCAGGGAAGGAAGGAGTAGGCCCTCCCTTTGTGGGTCAAGCCCTTGTGTTTCTGCCTAATGACATTTCGATTGTGGATCGACTGCCCTGCATCTTTAATCTCTCCGCCTCTTCTTCTTTGATCTCCTTACGAGACTTCCTTCCTGCCTTTTTGGTGGATCGCTCAAAAGAGTCTTCTTCAGAAGAACCAAGGTTGTATATCAGCTTTTTCTTTTTGATCATTTCTGCATAAGAGAGTGGGGATATGGCACTTTCTTGAGAGCCATGGGTTTCCTACCGGGATGCGTCTACACAATGGATTTCTGAAGTGGCTACTCCAGTTTATTCCCGAGATCCTGAGTTTATTTCTGTGTCTACTATCTGTTCAATATACTGCTACACCTCTCCCTCTTCAAGTTCTGGTTGGTTTTGATATTCTAGAGGGTTTAGAACAGCAAAAGGATTTGTTGAAGTGGTGGCATTTGCTGTGGCTTGAACTTCAGGTATTCTCTTCCCAGAAGAGGGTCCTCCGGTCTCTGCATTCCCTCCTTTCCCTTTCGCTCTATTGGTGTGTTTGGATGTGCCTGCTTTTCGGGCTTGTGTCTGTTGTTCGCCCTTCTCTTTTTCAGATTCTTCCTTAATTTTCTTCTAGCAGTTTTGAGCGAAATGGCCATAGCCATGATAGTGTCGGCACTTGAAGGGGAGTTGTTCATAATAAAGTTCTTGTATGTGAGACCAGCCAGCTATGGTTAGCTTGATCACCTCAGGTAACCCTATCTCCAAGTCGACTTCAACACATATTCTGGCACATGAACATTGTTCTCTCCTTTCAGCCCTATCAATGTATTTGTCTAGTTTGTTCCTAATGGTTTCCATAGATTTCGAGTTCCAGCAATGAAGAGGGAGGTGGGGTAACCTAACCTAGATAGGAACAGCTGAAGGAATATGCTGGGTAGGATAAAAGTCCAATGTCCATTTATTCAGATAGAGCCATTGGGGGCCCATGAAATATGGACTGTTTCAAAAAATAAGGTCTCGGTCTTTTGTTGAATAGAAAACAAAAACATAATAGCCTCTGCCTACTAGATGATTTCAAATTCATTCAGAGATAAGGGGCATCCAATTTCACTAGACCCATCCATCAATAGCTTTGGGAGAGGGCCAGAGGCCCGTAAATTGACCAATGAGCCCGCGTTCTACTAGGTTCAACACAGTTCGACACGGGCATTTTGCAAGCATTTCAATAGAGGGGATGGATTCAGATTTATTTACAAACTTCTGTTGATTCCAGTTTGCTTTCCTCTTGCCGTAGGAGGCTACCAGACATTTGAAGGCATCGATATCAGGAGGGAGGGGAGGACGAGGGCCTCCCTCTAGCATCCATGTGGGCAGAACTCAAATTTTTACGAGTTGGATCGTTTTAGGGTTTACCAACCAACTCTACCCAACATGGGCGTTTTGCAAGCAATTCGATAGAGGGGATGGATTCGACTTTATTTACAAACTTCTGTTGATTCAGGTTTGCTTTCCTCTTGCTGCAGGAGGCTACTAGACATTTGAAGGCATCGATCTCAGGAGGGAGGGGAGGACGAGGGCCCCCCTCCAGCATCCATGCAGGCAGAACTCAAATCTTTACAAGTTGGATGGTTTTAGGAGTTTTTTAGCTGAAACATATCCTCTGACCATAAGGTTGCAAGACCCCCTGAAGTACCTTGGGCACTAACCGCTTTTATTGAGTTCTTATTCCACTTGATTCGACTTAAGGATAGAAGAGCATCCTCTTCTATCTTTGTCTCTTGGATCAGGAGGATATATGAGGGTTCCATTCTTGATAGATATTTTACTGCTTCAGCTTTCAATGGGTTCCCCAAACCCCTACAATTCCAAGAGATAATCTGCATTATTTACGAGGGAAGGAAGGAGTAGGCCCTCCCTTTGTGGGTCGAGCCCTTGTGTTTCTGCCTAATGACATTTAGATTGTGAATTGACTTCCCTGCATCTTTAATCTCTCGGCCTCTCCTTCTATGATCTCCTTACGAGACTTCCTTCCCACCTTTTTGGTGGATCGCTCAAAAGAGTCTCCTTCAGAAGAACCAAGGATGTCTATCAGCTTTTTCTTTTTGATAATTTCTGCATAAGAGAGTGGGGATATGGCGCTTGCTGGAGAGCCATGGGTTTCCTACGGGGATGCGTTCACACAAGGGATTTCTAAGGTGGCTACTCTAGTTTGTTCCTGAGATCCTGAGTTTATTTCTGTGTCTATTGTTTGTTCAATATACTGCTACACCTCTCCCTCTTCAAGTTCTGGTTGGTTTTGATATTCTAGAGGGTTTAAAACAACAAAAGGATTTGTTGAAGTGGTGGCATTTGCTGTGGCTTGAAGGATGACCCTGAATGGAGTCTCGGATAAATGGAAAGTCTTCATTCAAATTATATTGGGCAAGGAAAGATTACCTTCATGGGAGGAGATATGGGCAACCCTTCAACAAAAAGAATTAAGGAGGGATCTGGTTAAGGTCAACCTCAATGACAACAGTGGGAATGGCACAAAGACAAAGGAGGAGGAGGAGAACAAAAATCTAGCATCAAAGGGACAACAAAAGCAGAAACAGAAGGACATTTCGAAGGTTAAATGTTTCATATGTGGCAAGATAGACGAATTTGCATCCCAATGTCCTTTGAAGCAAAAGGATAAGGATGAGAAACATGATCCTAAGGCTACTCTAGGAAAGCTTGACAAATACGAGTTTGCCATGAGTGCACACGGATCTCCAGGAGGGAAATAAGGCGATATTGAGCTATAGTCGAGAGGAATAAACGTGGGGAGGATACTTGAATAGTCCACCTCTTAGATCAATTCCTTGCTATGTGAACCCGAGATTCAACAATAACGAGATGGACTTAGTGCTAGATGATGCAGTGGATTGTCTGGAGAGACAGATGCAGTAGCCAAAGATCAGAGACTGATCAACACAGAGCAAGGTTGGTAGCATT
>APFE031422939.1:1963-42294 GCA_000404065.3 Pinus taeda
AAATATTGTTTCATGTTTTTCTAAATGTATATATTTTTAACTTATGTATTCATTCTTTTTATAATTATTAATAATAATATATTTAGAGTAAAGTTAAAAATTAATTTGTCGTATAATTTTTTTATTTTTTTATAGGAACTTAGATACACAATGAAGCAAATGTTTTGATGCTTATTATGGATTGGTGTTTACCAAAATTTACTAGCCTTTTAATTTATATGAATGCTCTTGTTAATATGGAATAATAAAAATCACAAAACAAAAATATTTCATCCCTATATTTAGTAAATTACGTGGATGCCCTACTAAATAATATTTGTTTAGATGTTGTTTAAATAAAACTTTTAATCGTTATACCTACTGTCAAAAGAAATCATTTCAACATATTTTAATATTAATTGATTCAATATACCCGGGGTTCATAAAAATAGGCTATTTGATTACGAAAACTCAATTAATAAAAAAAAAAATTAGGAATAGGCGGGTGGACACCAATATCCATCAGGATCAATACTCCCCCCTTAAGAACCAATGGTCCCCATCGCATTGAGTTCCTCCAAGAATCCTTCACCCACATATGTGAGTGGAAGAGGCGTTCCCCCTCCTCTGGACCTTCATGCTCAATTTTCTGGATCTTTGTGGTGGCCATGGTGGCACTGGGCTCCGCATCAATGATCTGCTTCCCTTTGTCAGTCCCCTTACCGGTTTTTATTCAGAGTCGGAACCTGCGTCTGATTTGGAAGCCTTCATCTCGCCCTGCTAGTGAATGCTTGGCCCGACACTCACTTGTATTGTGAGTGGAGCTCTTATGGAACTCACACCGTTTTCCCGTATCCTTCTTCACCTTCGTGGTGTTGTTCTTTCCTTGTGGCTTCGGCGGGTTGTCCTGGGTAGCCCCGCCTTGGCATGGTCCCTTATTCTGTGGCTTGAGGGTGCATTTTCCTTGCTTTGGATTCGCAAATCCAAAGTCTCGCTTCTTCTGTTTAAACTTCTGCTCAATCTTTACAGCGTACCGATACACTGTGGAAATCTAAAGTCTTTGACAGGTTTAAAGAATTTAAGGCACTGGTGGAAAACTAGACAGAGAAGAAGATAAAGGTGTTGAGGACAAATAACGGTGGAGATTTTTGCAGTAAGGAATTTGAAGAATTCGGTAAGAAGTGTGGTATACCACGACAGAAGACTACTCCATAGACACCTCAACAAAATGGAGTTGCAGAAAGAATGAACAAGAGGCTAATGAAAAGGGCAAGAAGCTTGCTCAGTGGTGTTGGGTTAGGTCAAGAATTCTGGGTAGAGGCGGTGGAGACAACATGTTACCTGGTCAATAGATCACCTTCATCAGCGTTGGAGGATAAGACTCCACAAGAGGTATGGACTGGTAAGAAACCCTATCTTTCACATCTAAGGGTATTTGGATGTGATGCATATGTACATGTTCTAAAGGAGAACCCAACCAAGTTGGATAGTAAATCTGAAAAGTGCATCTTTATTGGGTATAAGGATGGTTTAAAGGGTTATAAGCTTTGGAACCCAGTAACAAGGAAGGTCTTGTACAACCGAGATGTGGTGTTTAGAGAGGTGAAAGATATTATTAAATATGAAGTCCAACCAAAGGAACCTGAGAAGATAGAGTTTGAGCTAAAGGAGGAAGAATCAGACTCTATAGCAAAGGAGGAATCAGAATATGAAGAGCCACAAACTCTGGGTATGAGAAGATCAGTTCGAGAAAATAGACAGCTAGAAAGGTATAGTCCATCTGCTTTCTGTTCAAATTTTGTTTTATCAATTACTGATGATGATCCCAAAACTATGAAGGAAGCAGTAGATTCAGAGGATGGAAAACTCTGGAAAGAGACCATGGTTGGTGAAATGGAATCTTTGCACAAAAATGAGGCTTGGGATCTGGTGGAGTTGCCGACTGGAAGGAAACCCATTGGCATCAAATGGGGTTCAAGAAGAGACAAATGTAAAAGGAAGGTGGAGAATACAACTCAGTTGGTAGCAAGTTATTCCTAGGTATAGGAGAATTTTGGTGATATTTTTCTCTGTTGCCAAGGGAACTTCTATTAAATACTTTTATCTGTGCACTGCTTTGATTTGAGGTAGAACATATGGATGTGAAGACAACGTTTCTCACGGGATCTGGAAGAGGAGATCTCATAAAGCACCTAAGGAGATGAAGGGTAAGAAATCATGGTATTCAAGTTAAAGAAGTCTCTGTATGGGTTAAAACAGTCACCAAGGATGTGGTATCAGAAATTTGATACATTTATACAAGGACTTGGCTTCACAAGAAGCAAAACATATCATTGTGTGTATTTTAAATTAATTGGTGACCATGTTATTTATCTGGTCTTTTATGTGGATGATATGTTGCTGGTTGGAAATGACAAAGAAATCATCCAGGATTTGAAGACCCATTTGTCCTCCAAATTCGACATGAAAAATCTTGGTGCTGCAAACTATATTTTGGGCATGGAAATTAAAAGAGATTGGACAAAGAGGAATCTTTGGTTAAACCAGAGGAAGTATGTCGAGAAAATAGTGTAGAGGTTTAATATGCAGGATAGTAAACCGGTGAAGGTTCCTATTCGTGTAGGTGTAAAGTTATTTGTTGAACATTGTCCCAAGACACAAGAAGAGGAGGAGGACATGTCCCGTGTTCCATATGCAAGTGCAGTTGGTAGCCTGATGTATGCAATGGTCTGTACTAGACTAGTCATTGCACATGCAGTGGGAGTATTGAGCAGGTTTATGTCAAAACCAGGGAAGGAGCACTAGACAGCAGTGAAGCGGGTTTTCAGGTATTTTTGTGGCACTAGTGATTATGGTTTGTGCTACCAAGGAAGACCAAGATTGGACAGAGTGTTAGATATTCATGGCTTTGTTGATGCAAACTGGGCTCGAGATCTGGATCAGAGAAGATCTACAAGTGGGTATGCGTTTAACCTATTTGGAGGTGCAATCAGTTGGATGAGTAAAAAACAATCTGTAGTGGCACTATCAACTACAAAGGTAGAATACATAGCAGTCACTCATGCAAGCAAGGAAGCAGTTTGGTTGCAGATATTGTGTTCAAGTATGGGGTTAGTACATGGAGCTATAAGGATAGACTGTGACGACCAAAGTGCAATTTTCTTGGCAAAGAACCCTACATATCATTCAAAGACAAAGCACATTGATGTTCAGTATCACTTTGATAGGGATACGATAGAGGAAAAAAAGGTGTTGCTGGTAAAGGTGGACACTTTGAAGAATACTGTAGATGCATTGACAAAATCTATGAGCTCTAAAAAGTTCTCTTGGTGTAGAGAAACAATGGACATTTCAGGGTCAGATAAATGGCTAAGCTCTCCTATGGCCCCCTGTGGAAAGAAAACAACAAGTGGGAGAGGAAGCACAGACTATTGGGGATGTTGGGTAGAGAATTCCACGAATTTATGCAGCATTGGATAATAAACATGAAGAGCACTAGATAATTGTTATCAAGATGGATGGTAAGCTTTGTGATCAATTTGTTTCCATTTTGATTGACCCTGGATGTAATTATAATTATGTTAGTTTTGACCTAGTGGATAAGTGTGTTTTGAATAAAGAAGTGCAGGAAGAATCTTGGTTAGTGGTTTGGGTACAGGTACAAAGGACACAGTGTATCACTGGGTAAGAGCTTCTGCATTCGAGTTGAATGGTATGCCTACATCATCACATTCGAGTGTATTATCATTGGGATCATATAATATGCTATTGGGTATGGATTGGTTGTATCTTCATAGGACCAAAGTGGATTTTTATGAAAAATATATTGAGTGTTTGTATGACAATGGGGAACAAAGAGTCTTGCAGGGTAAGAAGAAGGAAACATTAGTTAGAATGGTGACAACTATGTAGGTAAAGCGCAGTCACAGGAAATGGTGTGTGTTATTCATAGTGCATATTTCCAATGACAAAGGTAAGGAAGTTGAGGATGCGGATGCCTTGAGCAGGTTCCCAATTCTACAATAGTTTTAGGATATGTTTCCAGGAGAGATTTTAGAGTTTGCAACTCAGAGAGAAGTGGACTTCTCTATTGAGTTGGTACTAGGGGAAACACCAACATCAGAGACACCTTACAGGATGAGAACACCAAAGTTGGTGGAGTTGAAGTTTTAGTTGAAGGAGATGTTTGACAAGGGATACGTTAGGCCAAGTGTGTCACCTTTAATATTTTTCGAAAGATTTCATGATGATCTATAGGGAAATGTGGCCCATATAATGGAATTATATGACAATTTTGAATTTTGGATGAGGCGCAAGAAGAAATTGAAAAAAATAGAATCATATCTCACGAGAATAACTGATTCATGAAAATGCCAATTATATGAGTTACCATGTTCACAAGATGAAAATAATCAGATTTCAATTGACAAGGGATACGTTAGGCCAAGTGTGTCACCTTTAATATTTTTCGAAAGATTTCATGATGATGTATAGGGAAATGTGGCCCATATAATGGAATTATATGACAATTTTGAATTTTGGATGAGGCGCAAGAAGAAATTGAACAAAATAGAATCATATCTCACGATAATAACTGATTCATGAAAATGCCAATTATATGAGTTACCATGTTCACAAGATGAAAATAATCAGATTTCAATTGTTGTTCCTAGCATTTTATGCCTATGTGGGGACTTGCTGAAATAAAATGATCTACGCCATTAAAGTTAACTTAAAAAATAGCATTCAATTTCAACATGGTCTTTTTGACCCATCGATGGCTTTTAATTTTCCATTTATTATAAGTTGTAGGGAACAACCCATCTTAGATGGTTGCTTGAACTTCCAAGTTTTTACATTTTAGAAAATCTAGGAATATTTCTAGCCACGTTTCTTTTGAGCTTTGGACTAGGGATTTAAAAGAGAAGAAATATTCTTCTTACAAAACTATTTGCAATGGTTATTTAAATAAAATTAGGAGCCCAGTTCCATGTAATCGGAGATAAGAATTGTTTCAAGTTCATGAATATTCAAAGTAATTTAGATGTTGAAGAGATCTATTAATGTCTGTAGGAAACAAGTAATGCTTTTTTAATGCAGTTGTTGACAAAAATATGACAACATGACTCCATTGTCTACCATTGAGAAATGAACAATAAAGATACAATTTTCATCTATATTGACAATACTTGTAACAACCCTAGTGAAAATTCCATGTAATAAAAGCTAAAAATAATAACCATGGATGATGGAACACTTATTCCAAGCTAAATTTTGGGAAAAATCCTAGTGATGTGGATCACTTGTGATTGTTTATGGCTAAGGAAATTGGAAAAGGCAATGGCTAAGGCTTTGGAAAGGAAAAATGACATTTTGGCACAATTATTTATGAAATTAATGGAAATTAGGAGGAAAATGAGGTGAAATGTCACAGGTTGCATGTGAGGAGGAAAATGAAGGAATATAATGGAATGGAAGAAAATAGAGGCCTCATTAAAAAGGCTTATGAGGTTTAGTTGGTAACATTTTCTCAGTTTAGTTTTGGAGCTCTCCCATTACTCTCTCTCTTTCTCTCTCTCTCTCTTAGAGACTTAGAGTTTTCTTGGAGAACTCTTGGAGGGTGTGGCATACTTGGGTTTTTGGAGCAAGAAGGCATCAAAAGAGTAGGAAAGTGCAAGAAGGCATTGGGATAAAAAAAAGACTATGTGTGGAACCAGAAACTCGATTACGAAAATGTCCTCTTTAGATGTCGATCGTGCTTTGAGACAGGCCATCTAGCCAAAAATTGCCCAAAAGCCTCCCAGAAAAATTATGCTAGAAAGAATCACCACAAATCTTTACATGGTGGGAAGGATCAAAAAAATAACATTACACTGTCATCAAGGAACAACACTCTCCAGAAAACTCCGAATCCCAGGAAATCGGGCAAGAAAGAAACAACTCTCAAGACAACCATGAGGAAATCCCCACCCAAGAGCAAAAAAGTGAACTCGACAACCCCTCAAGCATCAACAATGATGAGGATTCATATACCACACAAAATAAATCTTCATTTAACAGCAAAGCAGATCTCCCAGACCAAGCTTCTTCTCCGACTATCTTCAAAAGGACGTATACAATAGATCGTGAAGCTAAGACACCAATCTCCCAAGAATTAGAAGAGATGAAAGAGATGCAAGATAAAGGAAGTTGCAAGACCGTAGAGAAAAAAAAGAAAGCTACAACACCAATCTCACCAAGAATGACAAGAAGCCAAACAATTAAGACCTAAGAAATTATAGGCCAGATAGACCAATTTGGTCTCAATGGACATTAACCACTACCATCATCACCATCATCACCAACAAATACATCATATTTTATTTCAAGTATCGAGTTGCATGTATGATTTCTTCACTATTTTTGGCATGCATGTGGTGTCTTGGTTGCGATCTACATTGGCATGGAAGATTTCCTGGATTGAGAGTGGATTGCCTAGCCTTGCCATTTCCTAGATAGTCATGATGATTGTGAGTTTACTTTCATTGTTTGTTTTTGGTTGGTTCTCATGTTTCCTTAGCTTGGGTTGAGTTATTAGTTCTTGGAAGCCCTAGTTGGAAAAATGCTCTGGAAGCCCTATAACAACATGGGTTGAGATACTAGTCCTGGAAGCCTTGGTTGGAAAAACACTCAAGAAGCACTTGGTGGGTTGAGTTACTAGTCCTGGAAGCATTGGTTGGAAAATTTCTCTAGAAGCCCGATGACAGTTGTGGGTTGAGTTAATATTCCTAAAAGCCTTGGTTGGAACAAACACTCCGGAAACCCTGGAAGGCTTGGATGGAGACCAATTTGATGATGGTTTTGTGATGTCTGAATGTGAGGTGGAATCAATGTTTGATGGGTTGGGGTAGATGGCCTATGGAAGCCCTGGATGAGTTTTGATTGATGTGTTCTATGATATTCCACATTCATGCTTGGAATATGGCACAAGGGTGAATGGATGAAGAGAGATTTGGCTCAGCCATTCTACTGTCAGGTGGAATATGGAAGTCTCATCCCAGGTTTAGATTTTGCATCATTAATGAAAGGTTATTTATCCTTGTATTTCTATGAGAATTCTGATGGATTATATGTTGTCTATATGGATTTACTTTCATGAATATTTATGTTGTTATTATGTTGGTTATGTATGTGTTTTATGACAACAGCCATGTGTGGCTCTCATCATTTTTTTACTTGTAATTGATTTATCAATGTATCTATGACCTAATGGATGGAATGTAAGTTGATGTGTTGAGGCATCAATGGTTCTTAGCGATTCTCATCTAAGTAAGAGACCCCTATGATCAAAACTATGAATTACACATGTAGATTACACACTTGCAATGCGTTTCAAAAAACACCTATCATGGCTAATAAGGGTCTATTCAAGGTCCAAGAGTATGAGAGAGAGAGAGAGAGAATAATGGGAGAGCTCCAAAAATCAATTGAAAAAAAGGTTACCTACTAGTACTTAGAAGCCTTTTTATAAATGAGGCCTCTATTTTCTTCATTTTTCATTAGCTTCCTTCAGTTTCCTCCTCACATGCAACTTGTGACCTTTCACCTTCCTTTTATCCTAATTTTCATAAATAAATGTGTCAAAAATCCCATTTTTCCTTTCAAAAGCCTTAGCAATTTCCTTCTCCAATTTCCTTAGCCATAACAACCAAATGCACACCCCCTAGGATGTCCTGCCCAACATTAAACTTGGAATAAGTGTCCCATCAACAGTGGTTATTGTTTTTAACTTTTATTACATGGAATTTTCACCCAGCCTATTGTATAACCCTCCCCCTTAGCGGACACCATCCTCGTGTTCAATCATACATAAACCTCAGCAACCTACTGGAAGAATACATACTACTCATGGAGCTTTATAACATAGCTCGTTGTACTATTTATAATGAAATATCTGCTCAAAACAAAACATTATGAAAACATGATAACATATCGCATAGTAGAGTTTTATAACACAACTCATTACCATATTTACAATGATCATCCTGCTGAGTGCCAACCCACATGACATCATAACATCATGATAACATAACCACGTGATAGAATAATAATATGACAACATAATCATAATGACATAACACCCGTACCTCATAGTAGAGCTTTATAACATAGCTCATGGCAGTATTCACATCCATACACATATGTACATATAGAAACATCACCATGAATATATAACAAAACATATACCAAATCGTATATCAAAGCATATACTAAACAACATATCTAATCATATATAAAAACATCATACATAATATACCAAACCATCATAAAGCATATATCAACCACCATAAACCACATATCAAACCACCATAAAGCATATACCAAACCACCATAAAGCACATATCAAACCACCATAAAGCATATATAAAACCACCATATTGAAGCTACTTTGCCTCAATTGAAAAAAAAGGAAGAATACATAGCCCACATCTGATCCACCATCTCCCATGTAGCTTCATCAGGACCAAAGTTCTTCCATTTCACTTTAACTTGCTCGATTGCTTAGTTCTAGAGCATGAGCACCTTTTTCTGCAATATGCATTAAGGCTCCGACTGGAATTCTCCATTTGGTTCCACCTGTAATACAGAACAGTCAATCACATGATCAACATCCTTAACATACTTGTTATGCAAAGATACATATAAAACATTATGAACTTTCACTAGACCAATCCTCTCAATTATATTGAAGGTTCCACAAAAATGTGGTGCCAGCTTAGCACATGATCCAATCCGCAATCAGCTCTTCTTCAGTTTGATGCACAAGTACACTTGTTCCCCAACCTAGAACTCCTTGAACAACCTATTTCATTCTACATAGATTTTCTGCCTATCCTATGCCGGTATTAGATTTTTCTTGATCACCAGCATTTCTTGTTCCATGTCTGCCAACATTTCTTGTCCAATCAATACCCTGCTAATTGGATCACTCCAATTGATGGGAGTGTTACAACTTTTCCCATACAATCCCTCAAAAGGACTCATCCTCAATGAATCTTCATAACTTTTGTTGCATGCGAACTATACCAAAGGAAGACACTATTCCCACTTCCGTTGTTGATACATTACATACATCCTCAACATGTCCTCCAATAACATGTTGACCCTCTTTGTCTGTCCATCTGTCTGCGAATGATAAGATGTGCTGAAGACCAAGTCTGTGCCCAAACCTGCAAATAACTCCTTCTAAAACTTGGAAGTGAACTTCTCATTCTTGTTTGTCACAATCTTCTTTGGAACACCATGTAATCTAACTGCATCTCTGCTGAATACCTATGCCACATCGCTAGTTGAGAATGCATACTTTACTGGAATCAAGTGTGCAACATTTTTTAATCTATCCATAATGAACATAATGGAATCATGTTGTTTCACTATCTTTGACAACCCTGTGATGAAATCCATGGAAATGGCCTCCCATTTCCATTCATGAATCATGATCAGATGTTGCAGTCCATCTGGATGTTTACACTCTGCTTTCACTCACTGACAATTGGAATACCTCGCCACAAACTCTACTATATCCCTCTTCAAATTCTGCCAATTGTAGAATCTCTTCACTATTGTCAATGTCTTTTGATAACGTGGGTGACCTGAATAAGGTTTCACATGAAACTCCATCAAGGTCACCTTCTTGAGCTCACTTCTATCTAGCAAATACATCTTGTCTCTGAACATGACCAATCCATCCGCTGTAAGACAATAATCCATACCCTCTGCACCTACACCTGTACCTATACCCTACTACAACCTGTGCACAATCTCCATATACCTAACATCTTGTTGTCTTGCTTGCAAGATCCGATCCTATAAGTTTGTCCCATAGGAACACATAGCTTCCAAGTGATGTACCTTTACGCCTCTACTGAGAGCATCTTCCACCCTGTTCTCTTTACCTTTGATGTAACTCATCTCAAAATCAAACTCATTAATCGTGGCTGACCATCTAGCATGCCTGGCATTCAAATTCGACTGGTCAAATAAATACCTCAACCCAATAAGATCACTCATTAGTACAAATCTCATGCCAAGAAGATACTACCTCCACATATTCAATGCATGTATGATCACTGCTAAGTCAAGATAATGTATCAAGTAGTTCTTCTCATGCTCATTTAGTTTCTAGGGCTCATAACACACCACCTATCCATCCTACATGAGGAATCCACCAAGCCCTCTCTTGAAAGCATTTGCACATACCAAATATTCTTTGTCCGGATCTACAATCTGTAGCACTAGTGCATGTGTCAACTACAACATAAGCTTCTCAAATCTAGCCTCACACTCCTCTATCCATTCAAACTTCTTTCATTTCCTTTGCAATGATGTCATGGGATAAACAATCTGCGAGAAGTTCCTAATGAACCTCCTGTAATAGGCTGTGAGACCCATGAAATATCTCACCTCATCCACACTCTTATGAGTTACCCACTCCATGATGGCCTTTATCTTCTCTAGATCTACTACAATGCCCCCCTTGGAGACAACATGCCCCAAGTAGTGTACCTCACTCTGAAAGAAGCTACACTTGCTGAGCTTAGCATATAACTAATGCTCTCTGAACAACTTCAACACTATTTCTAAGTGCTCAACATGCTCTTCCTCATTTGTAGAATATACCAGTATATCATCAATGAACACAATAACAAACATATCCAAATATGGACGCAACACGCTATTAATCAAACACATGAATGTTGTTGGAGCATTAGTTAAGCCAAATGGAACAACAAAAAACTCATAATGCCCATACCTAGTCCTGAACACAATCTTGTAAATGTCCTCTTTGATGAGTACTTGATGGTATCTAGATCTCAAGACAATCTTCGAGAATAATACTTCTCCCTTCAGCTAATCGAACAAGTCATAAATCCTATGTAAAGGGTACCCATTCTTGATAGTCACTTTGTTCAACTGCCTATAATAATGCATAATCTGAGAGTACCATCTTTCTTTCTCACAAACAAGACTAGTGTGCCCCAAGGTGATACACTTTGCCTAATGTATCCCTTGTCTAACATTTCCTTTAACTACAACTTTAATTCAATCAACTCAGGTGTGCTCATCCTGTAAGGTGCCTTCGATGCTAGAGCTACCCCTCGCACTAACTCAATAGAAATTCTTGCCTCCCTATGAGGTGGAAAATCTATAGTGTCCTCAGGAAATACATCTTTGAGCTGCTACAAAATTAGGTACCTGTTCAACACATATGCATCCTCACCCTCCATATCATTATCACTAGAAATGTGTATTGCAATTAACTTGCACCCTTTCCTGTGGCTACACTTTGCTTGCATAGCTATCACCATCCTAACTGATGTGGCTTTATTCTTACCTTGTAAGACTCTTGGTTCTCGATTATCATCAACACACTAATACTCTTTCTCATAATAGTCTACCTCGGTTCTATGAAGATAAAACCAATCCATGCCCAACAACATATTGTATGAACCCAACAATAATACATTCAAATGTGTCAAGGTAGGCATACCATTCAAGTCAAATGCACAAGATTTTACCAAATGATGAACTTGTTTCTTTGTACCTGTATCCAACTATACTAATCAAGACTCTACATGAAATTCCTTACTCGAACTACACTTATCCACCAAGTCAGACTAGCATAGCTATAATTAGATACAGAGTCAATAAAAATAGAAATAACTTGATCACAAAACTTACCTTCCATCTCAATGATAGATGCCTAGTGTTCTGCCTTCCTATTGTCCACAGTTGCACAGATACGTGGAATACTTTCCCCAACATCCCCAACAATCTATACCTCCTGTGCAATGTATATATGAGGCCTACCACCCTAATGTTTTGGCCAATCTTTCTTAAGGTGTTGCTTACCACATGTCCAACACTCCAACCAACCATTGCCCTCACCTCCATGCTCCTGCAGCTGATGTGACCCATGTCCCTGTCTAGCTGCATTAAATCTCTTTTGCGATGCCACATTGTCTTTCTCATCTGCATTCAAAGGCCTTGTCCGCTTAGGCTCTAATTTACCTTTACCTCTGTCCTTACCTTTCCATCCATGTTGATATTCATTCTTAGGCTTTGATTGTTCATAGTAATGCTTCAGTTTCCCAATAACTTCCTCAAGTGACCAAGGCTAATCATACTCAATCCGATCTTTAAATGCTAATGGAAAACCACTAACAATGAAATTTAGCCTTATCATGAGTAAGATATGGTAGATACCTCAATAGCTGAAGAAACTCCGTCGTGTACTCTTCATTTGTCATTAATCCCATCTTTAGCTCATAGAACTCTTTACCCTTACTGTCATAGTACCTTTATGACAAGTACTTCTTCCTAAAAAGCCTGTTGAACTCCTATCAACTCACGTCATCTGTCCTGATGTCTCTAACCTGCTTAACATCTTCCCACTAGATATCTTCTTTACCTTTCAAGCTGAAGATCACTACTCTGGCCTTCATGTTATCTGTGTAATCATGCAACTCAAAGAATTTGTTCATACAAAGTATCCAAGCCTCTGCATCTTCTTCATATCTCCATCAAAAGTAGGTGGATTCACTTTCTTAAACTCTTTTGGCAAGTAACCTCTATCATTCCTCCTATAAATATGATAGAGATGATGATCGTTGTCGCTAAATATTGCACTTGCAGCACAAGTGCAACAGGAGACAAGGAAAGCTCCCTAGAGACAACCTCTAGGTTGATTGTAGGCCAATGCCTAGGACATCTTAAGTAGAGGAGTGCTTGTAAGGTTATATGCGAGGGGTTTGTAGCACTCCAATTGTCACGTAATGAAAGATAATGAGGGGGCTTGGTTCAGTCCTCCAAAGGTATGAGTTATGGATTTCAGGTACTCCCTCACACACTCAGTTCCCAGTAGTATCACATAGAACAACTTAGGCCAATTACTTCAAAGGGTATTATAGCTTAACAAGCTTAGTTGAGTAAATGAAAGAGGATTAGGAGAAAGAATAACTCATCATATAGAGCCCAAAACATCCAAAATTATATGTTGAAAACATAGAGACACAAGAAACGGGAAATTCTACACTTGTTTGAGTTACAAGCAGAAATAATGGACTGAAGAGAGGATGGGTGCTATCATTCTTATAGATAATTTTAAAGATATAATTCAGCCCTTCATATAGACATTGTGCATTAATAAATCAACACACGTGGATCTGTGAAGAAGCATGAAATAATTTCTAGCAGCTTTTGTAGCACACATGCAAAGAAAAATATGAACATAATGGAATTAATAGAAGGAAAAACATACTATAATTTTAAGAAGGAGGAATCACCACCATTTTTATGATAGTATAAAGTTATTCCTATGTAAAGTTATAAAATCTAAGATAACTGTCATTCACTTACAGAGTTATGATACAAAATATGGTATCACGAAGTTCAACCCTCTGAGGTGAGAAATTCGGGAACCTCTGTTATAGATTTGATCGCCCTATTTATAAGAAGATGGGGAGAGCTTTGAGTTACAATCAAAATGTCTAAGCTCAAGCCCCATCTGTCATGCTAGATTAGATATCTCAACTTTGTAAGGCTTTGCTACCACCTACCTAAAGATCACAACAGGGATCGAATCCCTTTCTTGGAAAAAATGTAGAAATAAATGCAAAGAGAAAGAAAATAGAGAGAGGAAGGATGAGGTGTCCCCTTATTGTTCCAGTGGAGGTCCATGATCAAGCCATGTCCCCACCGTGATGCATTCCACTTGCTACTTGTATGGTTTCTATCAATTCTACCTTAACTTCTTGAGTGACCTATTCGATGGAGTAGGGAGCGGAGTGGGAAAGGCGTATGCCCAAGCAGTCCTTTTCTCTGTAGAGGGATGGGGCACCATGTTGTGCCATTAAGTCCTCCTGAGTCCCCCCCATAATATTCTATAGCTGTGCTATTCTCCATTACCTATTACAACTGCTGGCCCATCCGCCCATTTAAATCATCGCAAGACACCATTGGAGCACCACGACCGTGGGTATTTAAACACTAAAAACAGAAAAAACAGGTGTTCACTTTTAATTCCCCCTTTAGCCCCCTTATTAAATCCCCTTTTGTAAATTTTCATATACGACCGGGGGCTAGAACTAGGGGCTTAGCCCTCAGGCACTAAGGCCATCAGACCCGTGTCTTGGAGCCTTTTCCTTTGTTATCGCAAATCCAATATATTGTGCTTCAACTATTTTTCGCTTGTGGCGCTTCCCTCTATCCTCGCAATCATTGATCCATGGGGTTAGGCCCGCTAAAATATATCATAATCGCAACCACAGAGAGGAGGACTCTTTACCTTTTTCTTTGGAGTAGGCCGATAGTCTAGACATGAGGTTCCTATAGACCCTAACATAATTTTATATCGCATCTGGGAGGGAAGTCCCTCATATTTCATTCGCACTATATTGTTGTCTTAAGCCTTTGTCCCTTAACTATTCTGATTGCCGATCTGTGGGGTGATGTCATCACTGCCATGTGTCAGCCTGTGAGTGGTGACACATGGCACCAGAAAATGGCCCCATGTCACCTGTGAAAACACTAAAACTGGGTGACATGTTTCCTTTGCCATGCCATCAACCATACTACCACATCAGTGCTGACATCAGCTGCCCTATAAGCTTATAGAACCAATCGCATGCTGCCATGTGGCCTCCGGGAGGAGAGAGAAAGTGGCCTGCCCAACCTTGTTTCTGCAGGCGTTTCCTTTGTATTTGAAATTTGAACCTCCCCAGCGATTTTGCTCAATATCATAATATTGGCGATTTTCAACAATTTGTGACTACAACCTTCGTTGATCGTTGATCATCGATGCCACCTGGAGGAGAGAGAAGGAGGAGGCCCAACACTCATTTTGTCAGAATTTTCCTTTGTAAACAATTTTCTCACCCCCCCGACGATGTTACACAAAAATCGCAAATCAACAATTTGCAATTCTTTAAAGTTTAAGAATCCACCGATATGTCAAACTGCAGGACTATTGTGATGCAGGGTTGCGGGGATGCGGGGATGCGGGATTGTGGCACGTGGAGGAGAGAGAAAAGGGGAGGCCCAACCCTTGTTTTTCTATGATTTCTTTGTTAAAACTTTCTAGCCCTTGCCCGACGGTGCAACAATATATCACAAATCAACCCCTACATGGTTTGGAGTATGCTACAACTGAGGGATTAATAGATCTATGGGATGCGATATGTGATATCAATGTTTGGGACTGTGATATACCGATAACCTTAATTGTGATCCCTGACCCACTGACTGCCGATATGTGATGTCGACAATCTTGGGATCATTGTTTCACACTCCATCAGTGCTCCATACCTGTCTTAACGCCAATATGTGATATGCGATGAGCCTCCCAGGTCCCTACTGTGATTTTTCTCCATACTTAGCCATTTTCCTTGTTTTTTTGAGTTTTTCAAAGGAATTCTTCCATAGGGTCTAACTTTTGATCCAAAAACCCATTTTTAGACTTTTATATACCATTGAAAATCTTATTCTGAGAACTACACAATGGAGAGGGTTTCCTCAAGCTCTGATAATTTATGTAGCTTAGAATTTGGAATCAAACATCACTGCTATTTAGATTTTGAAGCATCTAGTGACTGAAAGAGAAGTGGGTGACAACATTGGCTCCTAATGGGGATAGTGCCTTGTTGGCAAGGTGTTGAGAACCTACAAACCAATATCCTTCACCATTGGGCATGGATTCATTAATAAATGCATCTTTGTAATTAGAAAAATCTCCATGGGATTTTCCTCCTCGATCTAGAATACATAAATAAAAATTATAACCATTGAAAAGTAAATGCTCAACTGGTGAGCTTATCTATGTACAATCCTACTTATGCACAATACTTAATTCAGCTAAGTATGTTCAATTTTCCAATAGAACTAGGCCAGCGTAAGAGTACTAGACCACATGCCTTCATGTTGTTGAAAACGAAAAATTAAAACAAGCATGCAACATGAAAAGTCTTCAAATATGGAACCTGATACATGCTCCTGAAATGACCTATTTTGTTGTCTTATGAATGGGTTCATGTATTTAGCCATAGGGTCATGAAATAGAAAATGAATGTTTGCAGAAGCCTCTTCTTCACATACATACTACTGGCTGATGTATTTTTGGTTATGGTAGCTACAAACACCCTTCGTCTCCTCAAATTTAGTATTTTCAAGGAAGACTGGTTGTTGCTCTTTTTCTGCACATTTTTCAATGGGACAACTGTCTTCAAAATTTTTCTACAACAATTTAGCTTTGGGCTCTTCTTGAAAAACTTGATGTTGAGAGATTTCTCCCCACTTGCCAGTAAACAACTCCTTCTACACTTTCATGACCATTTCCTCCTCAAAATCACAAATTAGAGGAGGGTGTTGGTCTTGTTCTCCATGTGAAGAGTGTGCGTTGTGAACTAGGGCCTCTTTACTGACCTCCTGATCAGCCTCCTCTTCTTGCACCTTTGGCGATGCTTCCTGATGAGAGTAAATGTTTTCTCAGAGAGGAGCTCCACAAATATTTCAACATATTCATCAACCTCGAGACTATTTTCGTCATTACAAAATTTGCAGCAATCTTCAAACATAACATTCAGTAAATAAAATGTCTTGTAATATTGATGGAATGATGTATGTAAACATTTCAAGGAAGATATGCTTCCCTGAGGTAGTGTTTTAAACCAGACCCTTGCATCCCCCTCTAAAGAGAATTTGAACAACTTCATTAGTACATCTTCAAGAAGAATACCTTATTTCTCCATGCATTCATGCAAGTCTTTGAGGTGTTGGTAAGGTCTTCTCTTTTAGTTCCCACTGAATTTAGGAAAATAGTTATCCCACTCATGAAATGAAGGAACATGGTTAGGATAACCAACAATGGAAGAGAAATCCAGTGGGGCAAATTGGTTAGCCAAAAATGCAGGAAGGGCCATCTTGAAAACCTTCCTATGTGATTGATTTCAGCGTCGAAATCAGGGAGAGTTTTCAACTGTTGTAGCGTCAAAGTGAGTTTGGGGTTGCTTCAAATCCAGGATGATCAAAATAGAGATATGGACAATGGAGTCACCAAGATGTTTACCATAGAATTGACAGTGGAGTCGCCAAGGTGAGAGATCTTCAGCCCACACTTCCTATGCTCACATAATAGAGAAAATGAAATGTTTTGTTGTACCAAGGGAAAAATATTCTAATTCGCTCCCTAGCAACGACACTAGAAAGATGTTGTCGCTAAATCTTGCACTTGCAGCACAAGTGCAGCAGGAGGCAAGGAAAGCTCCCTAGAGACAACCTCTGGGTTGATTGTAGACTAGTGCCTAGGAAATCTTAAATAGAGGAGTTCTTGTAAGGTTATATATGAGGGATTTGCGGCACTCTAATTGTCACGTAATTAAGGATAATGAGGGGTCTTGGTTCATTAATCCAAAGGTAAGAGTTATGGATTTAAGGTACTCCCTCACATACACAGTTCCCAGTAGTATCACATAGAACAAAAGAGGTCGATTAATTCAAGGGGATTATAGTTTAATAGTATTTGTTGAGTAAATGAAAGAGGATTAGGGGAAAGCATAACTCATCATATAGATCCCAAAACATCCAGAATTCTATGTTGAAAACATAGAGCCACAAGCAATGGGACATTCTACACTTGTTTGAGTTACAAGTAGAAATAATGGACTGAAGAGAGGATGGGTGATATGATTCTTATAGAGTAGCTTAAAGATATATTTCAACCCTTCATATAGGCATTATGCATTAATAAATCAACACACATGGATTTGTATGGAAGCATGAAATAATTTCTAGCAACTATTGCAGCACAGATGTATACAAGAATATGAACAAAATGAATTTAATAGAAGGAAAAACATGTTGTAATGATACGAAGGAGGAATCACCCCCATTTTTTGATAGTCTGAAGATCTTCCTATGTAAATTTAGACAATCTAAGATAACGTCATTCACTTATAGAGTTATGAGCCAAAATATGATATCACGGAGTTCAGCCCTCTTCGGTGAGAAATTACAGAACCTCTATTATAGTCATCCCCTTATTTATAAGAAGAGGGGGAGAGATTTGAGTTACAATCAAAATATCTGAGCTTGATCCCCAACTGCCATGCTAGACAAGCTGTCTCGACTCTGAAAGGCTCTACTACCACCTACCTAAAGATTACAATAGAGATCGAATCCCTTTCTTGGAAAAATGCAGAAATAAATGCACAAAGAAAGAAAATTGAGAGAGGATGGAGGAAGTGTCCCCTCACTGTTCCAATGGAAGCCCCTAATCAAGCCATGTCCCCGTCGTGATGCATTCCACTTGCTGCTTGGCCAGTTTCTGTCAATTCTACCTTAACTGCCTAAGTGACATGTTTGGTGAAGTAGGGAGCAGAGTGGGAAAGGCATGTGCCAAAGTGGTCCTTTTCTATGTAGAGGGATGGGGCACCATGCCATCCCATTAAGTCCTCCTGAGTCCCCCCCATACTATTCTATAACTGCACCATGCTCCATTAACTATTACAGTTGTTGGCCCATCCGCCCATTTAAATCATCATAGGACACCATTAGAGCACCATGGTCGTGGGTCTTTAAACACTAAAATCAAACAAAACAGGAGGGCACTTTCCATTCCCCCCTTAGCCCCCTTATTACAACCCCCTTTGTAAATTTTCGTATATAACGAGAGGGCTAGAACTGGGGGCTTAGCCCTCAAGTGCTAAGACCATCTGACTCGTGTCTGTGAGCCTTTTCCTTTGTTATCGCATATCTTGCATATCGCGCTTCAACTGTGTTTCGCTTCTAGTACTTCCATCCGTTCTCGCGATCATCAATACACTGGGGTGGGCCCTCCAAAAGATATCACAATCGCACCATGGAGAGAGGGGACCCTTATCTTTTTATTTGGAGCAGGCCAAGAGTTCGGACGCGAGGTCCCTATAGACCCTACCATAATTTTATATCGCATCCAGGAGGGAAGTCCCACATATCTCACTATACCTTTATCTTAAGCCTTTACCCATTATTTGCTACAATCACCAATTTGCAGGGTGATGTCATCACTACCACATGTCACCCTGTGAGTGGTGACACGTGGCACCCAGAAATGGCCCCATGTCACTATTGAAAACATTGAAACCGGGTGACACATGTCCTCTGCGATGTCATCAACCATACTACCACATCAATGATGACATGAGTTGCCATGTCAGCTTAAAGAACCAATCACATGTCTTCACGTGGCCTCTGGGAGGAGAGAGAAAGTAGCCCACCCGACCCTGTTTTTGTAGGTATTTCCTTTGTATTTGAAATTCAACCCTCCCAGGAAATTTTGTTCTATATTGAAATATTGGTGATTTTCAACAATTTGTGACTACAACCTCCACTGATCGCCGATTTCTGATGCCACATGGAGGAGAGAGAAAGAGGAGGCCTGACCCTTGTTTTGTTGGTCTTTTCCTTTGTAAACAGTTTTCTTACCCTCCCCCCGACGATGTACACAAAAATAACAAATCGACGATTTGCAAGTCTTTAAAGTTTGAGAACCCACTGATATGCCGAACTCCAAGACTGCTATGATGTAGTGTCGTCAGGATGTGGGATTGTGCCACATGGAGGAGAGAGAAAAAGGGAGGCCCGACCCCTATTTTTCCATGATTTTCTTTTCTAAAACTTCCTTGCCCTTCCCTGGTGGTGCAACAATATATCGCAAATCATCCCCTGGATGGTTTGGAGTATGTTGCAACTGAGGGATTGTTGGATCTGCAGGACGCGATATGTGATATTAGTGTTTGGGACTGTGATATGCTGATAACCTTAGTTGTGTGCCCTGACTTGTCGACCACCCATATGTGATATCGGTGATCGGGGGATCATTGTTTCATTCTCTGTTAGTGCTCCATACCCATCTGAACACCTATATGCGATATGAAATGAGCCTCCCAGTTCTCGATTGCGATTTTTCTCCATACCTAGCCATTTTCCTTGTTTTCTGAGTTTTTCAAAGGAATTCTTCAATCGGGTCTAACTTTTGATCCACAAACCCTTTTTTGTACTTCTATATACCACCAAAAATCTTACTCCAAGCACTATGCAATGGAGAGGGTTCCCTCAAGCTCTAATAGATTTTGTGGCTCAAAATTTGGCATCAAACATAACTACTATTTAGCTTTTGAAGCATCTAGTGACTGAAAGAGCAGTGGGTGACAACAACGATCATGATGTCTATCAAAACCAGAACTAGAATAATACCTATGTCTAGTACCTCTCTTATCCAGAGTATCAAACAACCTTTCATCTCTGATCATGTCATATGTATCCAACCTATGTCTACCAGGAGACCTACTACCATATGCCCCATTAATTATATCCTCATGTCCATGGCTGATCCGAAGTGGCCCTTGTCGCTACAAGTTTGAAAAACTCTATAGAAGTATTGCATTAACCTTTGCTTGCTTCTCTTTTGCATGTATGATCCAGTCATTATCAGGCTTACAAATCCTCATCTCTTCTTCAAGCTTCTCAATGTAACTGCTAAATCAGAAGAGTTCCCAACACCATGGTACTCTTTGGATTCATAGGGAGAGTCTTTTTAGTCAATCATCTTGCTAGCCATTTGAACTCTTTCCTGCAATGCATAATATGTCAGATAAACCAAATCACAATAAATCAACATACCTCAGTATAGCTCGGGGAGGATACCTTGTTTGCAAGATCACCAAAGCAATGTGATACATGTATAATGTAAACATAATAGCATATATATATATATACAAAAATTAAGTGCACCAATGCATAAAAATAATTCTAACTAGGGTCTAGTCATCAATGCAAGGCTATATCAACAATGCATGATATGACCTCATGCATTACAACAACCATTACTCCAGTGTACACATTGCCACATGCAACCAACAACATGCATAAGAAATTCCTAAATCAACTACACATACCCATAAACAGATGTAGTCAAGCATAAGCGATCAATTCTTGTAATCAACGTACAAGACTGGTACTTGTAATCAAAATATTCAAGAATGTAACTTGACATACAAGAATGTAAGTAGGCGACATAAAATCAACCTGTAAGTGACATGTAACCATATGCAACTAGTCACATACTCATGACAACTACATTCTGAAAGATCAATATCAGATTCTCCATATCAACTATACTACAACCATAATCAATCATCAAGCCAATGCAACAAGCACATTAAATGCAAGTGTAAGAGACACATATGCAACTGACATGCATGCATGACCAACACACACTACCCATCTAGTCTAAGAGTTGAATCATGCTCTGATACCACTCTATAACATGCTCCTCCCACATCCAACCAAGTAACCATGCCAACTGAAGTAAACATGAGATGAGAGGATACTATGATCAGATTCGACCTCCTATGTTACCTTAAGGAAGTGGAATCGATGGAACATCACACACAATCATCCAACATCATCAACAAAACCCTTAGGAGACAAGTCATCCACTTAAACAACCTATCCCTGGGTCCCACTGTTTTTCTAGGTCTCTTAGGCCATAGTCACTCTCATGCTATCGGTAAGGGAGTGACCAACAACCTAAAGTCGCTCTCACAGGCCTGCCTGCTAGCGACTATGGACCAAAATTGTCAGTTTTTTGCTAGCGACCCTGAGATTTAGGCCATTTTTTCAGGCCCAAAGCCTAGACCACTGCCAAGAATGGAATGATACCTTGAAATCATTAAAAATACAAGGAAGAAATGATGAAAAATCATTAAGCTAAACAAAACCATAACCAGACCCCTACAAGCCATCCCAGGCATTCCGTCAAACATATCATCAACATGTAATCTACAGGTGTAAACAACAAAATTAAGTGTAGGGATCTCATACTTATCTGAGAATCGCTATGAACCATTGTTCCCTCATGTCATTTGTTGCATTATCATCTATTAGGCCATAGATAGACTATCCATTCATATACAAGTAAAAACATGTTGAGAGCCATACATAGCTCCTGTCATAAAACATTAGGGGAATTTTGAGGTCTAAAATGGGCCTCCTAAGAAAAAAGTAAAACCAAAATAAACTTTACAATAACCGATAGGATTCAAGATGGTGATGTCAACCATGGGGATGATTCACCATTTTTGGAGTAAAAAAGTAAAAATATTAAAAAATAATAAAATAATTAAACTACCTTTTCAACTCATATTTTAAACTTATCTCCTTAAGGATTTACTCAAATTTCGAGTGAGATTACTCATTGGATGAAAAAATTATTACTCATCCAAGGAGTACCCATTTTTCATACTTTTGATGGACCCTGCTACACAAAAAATGATAAATACATTAAAAAACGTTATTGAAATCACATTTTTAGTCTATTTATGATTTTTCATGTAGCAGGGTCTATCAAAATTATGCAACATGGGTACTCCTTGGATGAGGAATCAAATTCAGCATCCAACGAGTGTTGTTGCTCAAAATTTGAGTAAACCCATAAGGAGATAGGTTGCAAAAATACGAGTTGAAAAAATAGTTTTCTTTTTTCCCTCAAAAGTTTGATGATGTAATTTAATCTTATTTTATCATTTCCACTATTATTTAATAATTTCTTTAGGAGGCCCATTTTAGACCTCAAAATTCCCCTAATGTATGCATATAACCAGCATAATAGGAACATAATTACCATAAACATATCAACCATCAAAATCCACACATACATTAATACATTTGCACATGGAAATTAAGTGAATGAATTTCTCATTAATGAATGCATTAAACCAACTAGATATGGGACTACCACATTCCACCCAACCATATAATGGTTGAGAAAAATGTCTCTTCAGCCATTCACCCCCGTGCCATATTGAAAGCATGAATGTGGGACTCAAACCACAAGAACTAACCGGGGCATACTGAGGTTAAACCACCCACCCCATCAACAAAAATCAGGCTTTATTGTAATCCATCCCGGATCACTAGGCCAACACAATGAACACATCATAATAGGCTTTACCATGATCTCCACTCGATCGCTAGGCCAAACAAGTATGGATGACATAGGATTTATCCACCTACACCGTGAGGAATTTTCCTTTCTCCTAGTCTCTCAAGCTTTACTGCGATCCAAACCCGGATCACTAGGCCATAAACTAAGACCCACTCTCTAGGCTTTACTGCATATCTCAAAATCAATATTACTGGGCCCAACGAATAGAAATCCACCTCTTAGTTTTACCATATATCCTACCATTCACCAGCAAGGATTCCTAGGCCCACCAAGGCAACACAATCTTAGCTTTACCACAACCCATAGTATGGCTCAGGGGTTACTAGGTTAATGGCTTTACCATGATCCATAGTCTAGTTCAGGGACCTCTAGGCCATGTTCTCTATCATTCTGAGATCCACCCCACTCAAATTTGAATCCATCCGACAATCTAGCTCAACCAAAACATGATAACCCCATCACACCATGGCTATCCGGAAATGGTAAGGCTAGGCTAGAAACATTGTTACACCTGGCAAAACCCATGCCATGATAGAAAAGAACCACATGCAATTCCATGCATGCCAAATCTAGTAAGGAAAATACACATGCAATTTGAAACCTGCAATGAAGTTTGATGTAGTTGTTTGATCTTGCCTTTCCCTATTTGATCTTTGCTTCATCTTGCCTTCTTTGCCTTTCCTTCTCTAATTCCAAAATTACTCCAAGAAGCTCTAAGTGTCCAAGAGTATGAGATAGGGAAAATAATGATAGAGCTCCAAAACTCAACTGAAGAAAGGTTATCAACTAATCCTCATAATCCATTTTATGAATGAGGTCTCAATTTTCTTCATTTTCCATTATTTTGCTTCAATTTCCTCATCACATGCAACCTGTGACCTTTCACCTTCCTTTTCTCCTAATCTCCATTATTTTCATAAATAAATGTGCCAAAAATGTCACTTTTCCTTTCCAAAGCCTTAACCATTTCCTTTTCCAATTTCCTTAGCCATAACAACCAAATGAACACCCCCCAGGATGTCGTGCCCAACATTCAGCTTGAAATAAGTGTCCCATAGATTGTGGATATTGTTTTTAACTTTTATTACATGGAATTTTCAAGAGGGCTATTACAAATATGCTCAAAGGATTGTTTAAGCTTTAAATTCATTTCATTCTATGCAAGGTATAAACCAAGTTGTTTTTTAAATTTGGTGTCATGTTTGTCTTGATTGAAGCTTAATTAGTTGATAAAATATTAAATCATTACCAATTAACAGATGGTGTCTCCGAAAAATCCAATCTACAAGATATACATTTCATTAAACATATAGTAAACATGGAAGCTACAAGTCATGAATGCATATTAGATCATAAAATTTTGAAATTCATCTGAGAATCACCAGGAAGGCTTTATGTTGTCTCTAGCTAGCTGCAATAACAGTTTTACGTACATGCATTCGTCATCCATCTAGTAATTTATCAAATCATGATTGAGATCCATAACTAGATCACATCATATAACCAAGTATATAACCATCATATAAACAAAATAGAAACCATGACAAATAATCCATAAGATCACGACAGAAAATAACTCATTAACATAAGAGAATCTCAACCAATTCAGGGATTTCCACGTACCACCCGACTATAAATTGGGCTTAACCAAATCTCTCTTTCAGCCAATCACCCTTGCGCCATATTGAAAGCATGAATTGGGATTATAAGAGTTAAAGCAAAATAGAACCAAACAGGGCTTCCAGAGGCCAACCACGTTAACCCTCAACCATAGTGATCTCACCTATACGGTCTAGAAACCACTTACATCAACCAGATTGGTCTCTACCTAAGTTGTCCAAGGCTCCAGAAAGTAGTAACTCAACCCACAATGTCTAGGGAACAGAAATTGTTATAGGGCTCCATAGATCTCCCATCTCAACGCACAACCTCTAGGGAACCCAGGTTTTTTTAGGGATGCAAATAATTTGTCCCAACCCACAACCATAGGGAACCTGAGAACCAATCATAGAATTGAATGGAGAGCCCACTACACCATGGATATCCAGGAAATAGAAAGGCAAGGATGAAACCACTGTCAATCCAAGAAATATTACTACAATTTCCATATTCATTATATATGTTAAGGATATAGTAATACCATACACTATTCTACCTAATAATTCATCTTGTATTCCAATAGATAATGTGGTCATAGGTGTAATGTAAGCTCAATACTTAGATATGCTTGTTCCTATTCTAGCTCAATATCATTGAATACGCTCTTTCCAACTTTGATTAGTGAATAGAGTTGGATTAGCTTAAGATAAGTAATGTATTCACCCTTATCTCTCTTCTATGATTCCCACATATTAGTTACAATGAGAAAAATGATATGGAGCTAAAATAAGATAGGTATAAGAGACCATATCATACCTATGATATCCTTCTTAAGCTTAGTAACTATCACTATATCACCTTAGTTAAGATAGTGGTAAGCTCTATTGAATCTATAAGATTATTAATTTCTAATGAAAACACATAACCAAGAAATCACATGCATATTCCATGCATCCAAAAACCAACGAGGAGACCACACATGCAACTTTTTACCTGCAAAGTAATCTTGTTGTAGTTGTTGGTCCAACTGTCTCCTTGTGTTTCCTTGCTTGTCCTTCTCTTGCTTCCTCCAAATCCAAGTGAATGCTAGAATGCTCCAAGAATTCTCTAAGTGTGCTAGTGTGTATGAGAGAATGAACTAGAGTTCAACCCAAAACTATCAAAAGGCTACCAACTATTTCTCTAATGATTTTTTATTATTGATGTTTCTATTTTCTTCATTTTCCATCATTTTTCCTCTAAATTCCCTTGCATGCATATTTTTGTCTATTAACCTTCATTTTCTCTTATTTTCCTTCATATCCCTAATTAAATGCCAATTATTTCCTCTTCAGCTTTGCCAATTTCCATAGCCATTAATAAGCCATAAATGCTGTCGACTATAATGTTTTCCCATGATTCAACTTGGAATGTGTGTTCCATGACCTTGGTCTTATTTATTTACATGGAAAATCAACCAAAAGTTGTTACAATGATAATGAATTAAAATGCGGTGAATGATTATTCCTACAATGCACTAAGTTATCAATTTTTTTATTTCTAGGGATCCATGTAAGCTTGGAGTTGATTAGGGGAATAACAACCAATATCAAACTCCATATTTGGGAGCATCAATTTAATAGTGGGGAGATTACAAATACCATATTTCCTGTTGTCATTTAGATATTTATGGTGTATAATTTGTTTCCAATAATTTGTTGATTCACAGACCAACCTCTAAGCTAGATGGTCTCCATTCTTATGTTCATGAGAAAGGGGTCTCTTATTCAAAAGCTACCTAGGGATTTCAAGTTGAGAATAATTTTCCAATTTATAAGATGAGATCTCTTGGAATTGGATTTTCCTCCTTGCCATAAAAATTTCTAGATTTCTTGTGACATAGATAAGTGAATCCTAGTGAGGCTAGAAAGGCTACAAATTAGAGGAGGGTGAGAGAAGAAATAATAGATTTTATCAAAGTAAGATGATTTACTCGGTTTGGCCAATGTCACCCCCATCAAACTTGATGATTGTTAAAATTGGCAACTAGGTCCAAAGTCCATGTGGGTCATCTTATTTATGGCAGCTGATATTTTTCTTGGACTCCTCTCATCGAGAGGTATCGGATTGATCTAAAGATCATCCGATTCCGATAAGTATTCATGGACATATGAATTTATTTGTGTTATGGGACAATTCGTCAAGGTTGGCCAACAACTAAACTGCCCCCACTTATGGTCCACTTTTTGGTATAAATACAAGTTCTTTGCAAGTCATTTACACACACAACTCTCTTGAGATTTCTTCTTCTCCACTTCTTTTGGGTTTTAGTGGAAAGAAGAATCTCTAAGGGATAAACGGTGTCCTAGAGGATTCTCTAAACACAGTCCTAGATGATGCCCTAGTAACTCTACACATGACCTAAATCAAGGAAGACGCCATCAACCCTAATCCTATACGTTGTCATGTGAAGTAGACAACCCTAATCCTATAGTGAAACGCAAGAGCTCCTTGGAGGATTATAGAAACTCGGTCTAGGGAGCAAGGGAATTCTGTTTTGGATCACAGGATTAGGGCAACTTCAGCTTGTAAGAGGAGGCAGCGTGGAGCCTTCTAAGCATTGGTTGAAGGGAAAATTACTCTTGCATGGAGGCCGAGTGGGAGAGGGCTAGACACATGTCTTTTGGGCAGCAATAGGAGGCAAGGAAAGTTTTTTTTGGTTGGCTGTAGGTGACATCAGGTCACTGTTGTATGTCGTAGGCCTAACCAATCTAAAACATAGGCCGTGTAGGGAGGTTTTGGGGAAGATTTATGCCCAAAAAAACTGAGAATAAGAGGACCCTTCCTTGATGATTCTGTGGTGATTGGGTGCAGTTTCGGTGATTGGTTAAGGGCTAGTGCTGTAAGCTATGAAGCCCTAACAATTCACAGTCTTAACAACAGCAAAACAACAGACTTGGAGCAACAATGGGTACATGTTGTATAGTGCACATAGGAGCAACAATGCATAACATGTTGTACAATTCAACATAATGCAAATAAGAGGAGAAATGCATAACATGATGTAAAATGCAACATAGTGCACATAGTAGTAGTGATGGGGCAGCATGGTGTAGATCAGGGTTGTTGGACATTGGTGCAACAATGGGACCTCATGGTAATGATGGACATATAGCAACAGAAAGAATGTATTGTAGTAGCAAGAAGGTATTGCAGCAGCAGGATGATGAGGTACTGCAATAGTAGGATGATGAAGTATTGCAACATGCATTTGGGGTGCATCATAATGCATCAATACAGTAATGGGTACAATCATGATTAGTGAAGTATGATGAGATGCAGCATAATGATGTTGGGTGCAGCACGGTGCGACACGGTGAGGTACAACATGATGATGAGGTGCATCACAATGATAGGTGTAGCATGGTGATGGAGTCACCTCCGAGAATCAGTTTAAGTAGCATGTCTTCAACTGAGTTCAACTACCTCATGTATCATCTTCTTAGAGATGATCTATGCTCTTATTTAGATAAGTCAAAGTGTTGACTTCTGTTGTATATGTACTCTCTCTCTCTCTCTCTGCGCTAAACTATTGAAGAACATATAAGAAGAATTGTCAAGGGTTTCCCCACATTGGGGTTTGTCCCTGGCTAGCACCACATCTTGTGTCCTCTTATCTTGGCTTGTCTTCTGCAGTTTATGTTTATGTTCTATCTGCAATTTACTATTATGCCGATGTGATTGCTAATTTGGAAAAGATATTGAGCTACATGTGAAAATTGAAATAAATTTCTCTAAGCATAGAACATACCTAAATTTAACATGGTATCAGAGCTGAGGTGAATACAAAGCCCAAGCAAGAGTGAAAGAGAAATCACCGAGGAAAGTTGGGAAAGGAAAAAAGGCTCAATGGGTTCCTCATCCCTCTTCAAATTCGCCAAGGGTGAAGTTCAAGCAGAGAATAATATTTGAGTGGCGCAGGAAAAGCATCTGATGGCCTACCTAAAATCACTTCAATGGGAAGTGTGGATCTAAGGATGGAAGGAACAATAGATGCCTTTCTTGCAATGAAATCGGCCATTATGCGAAGGAGTGTCTGAATGGTAGGGACACATTACTTGATGATGATAACAATAATTCTAGGGACATCTTCAATGATTAGAGGACTGGCATGTAATGAAAATCATCAAGGAAATAACTGAATCTTCAAAGAAAGCAAGGAACCCCAGGTATGAAGAATCAAATGTTGTTTTTGATAAGATAAAGAAGAATTATCTTATATCTTCAGACTCTTTGGGAATTTGGCTTATTGATTGTAGTGCTTCAAGGAACTTCATCGGATAGAAGGGTGCTCTCTGTAATTTGGTAGAGATGGAAACAAATGTGGGATTATACTTGGAGTCGGTTCCACCTATCCCAGAAAGGGTGTAGGGGATGTTACCTTTCAATTTAATGAGGGTAGATAAATTCATTTAAAAGAATTTATTTATGTACTTGATCTCAAGAAGAACCTAGTGTCCATTTCAACAATGGAAATCAAGGGTTTTAGGGTGGCATTCATCGATGGAAAGGTACGTGTTTGAAAATGGAATTTTCAAAGATGCTTTTACTCATGGGTTCAGGGTTGGAAATTTGTATCAAGTTGCAAGAAGTCCATTGGGGACCATGTTGATTGACACATCTCTTATATAGCACTAGAGGTCTGCTCACTATGGGGCTCTACTCGATGTGAGTCAGATGGTGACAGGGATGCTTGAATTCAAGAAGAGCATGAAGGTACATGTTCGAGATGTACCGAAGGAAAATATTACAAGGGGACCATTCCCCTCATGTAGAAGGTCCACAGGTTTGGAACAACCTGAGGGGTTTGATATTCATGATCGGGAATCTCTTGTATGCAAGTAGAATAAATCCCTCTATGGCTTGAAGCAAAACACCCTGAGCTTGATATGAGAGGATTGATAGCTATCAGATGAAGCTAAGATTCACTAGAAGTGAAGATGATCTAAACCATTGCCTGAAGGTTGTGGATGATAGACCTCTCATACTGGCACCTTATGAGGATGACCTCTTCTTGACAGGTGCAGACCTTCTCATTTGCAAAAGTAAGAGGGAGTTGGATTCTATATTTGGAATGGTAAATTGCAAGCCCATGAATACTTCAATGGAGCTTAACTTTTAGAAGTTATGTGGTAGTGATGCCGGAACTGATTTGGGAAATGCCTCTGAGTTTCATAAACTTATACTAGCATTGATGTTCTTGGTGAACTCCCATTCAGATATATGTTTTGTAGTTAGAATGTTGAGTTCATATATGGTTGAGCCTCACTGGATTGGTGCCAAGAATCTTCTGACATATCTTCGGGGCACAATCTCTCATGGATTGAGATACACCGTTGGAAATGTGAAGCTGCATGATTATTTGAATGCTAAATAGGTAGGCAATGTGGAGGATTGGAAGAGCACTTTTGGGTGCTAGTTCTCTTTGGGTTTTGCTACGATATCCTGGATGAGTAAGAAGAAGAAATCGACTGCTTTAAGCACCAGTGAGACTGAATACATAGCTACAAGTATGATCTCGTGGGAAGCTTCTTGGATGAGGAAGCTCTTCAATGAGTTGTTTGACGCATGATGGATACCACAATTATCTTTTGTGACAACCAGAGGGGGATTCAATCATTGAGGAATTTCGTGTGTTATGATTACTCCTGCATATAGACAGCAGGTACCACTTTATCTGGGATATGATACATCGATGAGAAATAAGTCTCCATCGCATTGGGATTGATGTGCAAGTCGTTGACATTCTATCAAAGCCCCAGGGAAAGGTCAAATATGTGACTTTATCAGAACGACATGGAGTTGTTGAGAGACCCTATTATGAGGGTCCTGTATGATGCATGCTTTGAGCTTTGGGAGCTTCGGGGGGCTTGGGGTACTTCTTGGAGCAACAAGCAACCATAGGGCGACTCATCCTCCCCCAGTGGCATATTGTGTATAGGGTGAATGGTTTAGCCTTCCCCTGTGATACCCCATTGCAAATTATGGGCAAGATGAGTGGTTCTCCTGCCGAGGCATCCTACCCATCCAGTCTGGGACTCATGGGAAGTACGTCTCATTTGGTCAATGAGTAGGGAAATGAGGATAGGGACCGTAGTAGTATCGATGGATGCATCGTGTATCTACCGTACTCCCTATGCTATGATGACTGACATTGATATGGGATCAATTGGAACTGACTTCGGGCCAGTAAGAGTGATATAGCTCACTCTCTCTTCGAACTAATCTGGGATTAGTAAGAGTGGTATGACACACTCTATGGGACTGACTTTAGGTTAGTAAGAATGATATAGCTCACTCTCTCTTGGAACTGATCTGGGATCAGTAAGAGTGGTATGAAACACTCTCTAGAACTGACTTCGGGTCAGTAAGAGTGATATAGTTCACTCTCTCTTGGAAATAATCTAGCATCGGTAAGAGTGGTATGACACACTCTCCGGAACTGAATTTAGGTTAGTAAGAGCACTATTGAGCACTCTCTTTATTGGGGACTGACTTTAGGTTAGTAGAGAATAGTATGAGACATTCTCGATCAATTATTCTTCTTCATGGTTCGACAGAGTAAAGTAGAGCAAAGAAAAGAAGTGTAGGGCACTGATGGCAGAGATAGTACAGTCTGGAAAATGGATGAGCAGATGGAGTTCTCCCTAGTTGAGAGGGAGTCTTAAAATTGGCAACTAGGGCTAAAATCCATGTGGTTCATCTTATTTATGACAACTTATATTTTTCTTGGACTCCTCTCATCGAGAGGTGTAGGATTAATCTAAATATCATCCAATTCCGATAAGTATTCATGGAGATATGAATTTATTTATGTTATGGTACAATCAGTCAAGGTCGACCAGCAACTAAACTACCCCCACTCATGCTCCACGTTTTGGTATAAATACAAGCGATTTGCGAGTCATTTACACATACAACTCTCTTGATATTTCTTATTCTTCACTTGTTTTGGGTTTTAATGGAAAGAAGAATCTCTAAAGGACAAACGTTGTCATAGAGGATTCTCTAAACATAGTCCTAGATGATTCCCTAGTATCTCTACACATGGCTTAAATCAAGGAAGACACAGTCAACCCTAATCCTATACGCTGTCAAGGAAAACACTGTCATGTGAGGTAAACAACCCTAATCCTATAGTGCAACGCAAGAGCTCATTGGAGGATTATAGAGACTCGGTCTAGGGAGCAAGGGCATTATGTTTGGGGTTGCAGGACTAGGGAAACTCAAGCTTGGAATAGGAGGCAATGTGGAGCCTTCTAGGAATTGATTGAAGGGCAAAATACTCTTGCATGGATGTCGAGTGGGAGAGGGCTAGATGCATGTTTTTAGGGCAGCAATAGGAGGCAAGGAAACTTTGTTTTGGTTGGCTATAGGTGACAACAAGTCACTATGGTAGGCCACAGGCCTAACCAACCTAAAACAGGGGCTGTGTAGAGAGGTTTTGGGGCAGATTTATGACCAAAACAACAACTGAGAAGCAGAGTATCCTTCCTTGATGATGACGCAGTGATTGGGTGAAATTTTAGTGATTGGATAAGGGCTAGTGCAACAAGATATGAAACCCTAACCAATCACAGTATTAACAGCAACATAACAACAGACTTGGATCACCAATGGGTACTTGTTGTACAGTGTAGCATAGTGCACATAGGAGCAACAATTCATATCATGTTGTACAATGTACCATAGTGCGCATAGGAGAAACAATGCATAACATGATGTACATCGTAGCATAGTGCACACAGTAGTAGTGATGGTGCAACATGGTGTAGATCAGTCTTGTTGGACATTGGTGCAGTAATGGGACAACATGGTAATGGTGGACATCTAGTAGTAGTAAGAAGGTATTGTAGCAGCAAGAAGGTATTGCAACAACAAGAAGGTATTGCAGTAGCAGGATGATGAGGTACTACAATAGCAGGATGATGAAGTATTGCATCATGTATTTGGGGTGAAACATAGTGCAATGAAGAGCTCAGCATAGTGCAATAGTACAGTGATAGGTACAATCATGATTGGTGAGGTATGATGAGATGCAACATAGTGATGATGGGTGCAACATGGTGCAGCACAGTGAGGTATGATGAGATGCAACATAGTGATGATGGGTGCAACATGGTGCAGCACAGTGAGGTACAACATGATGATGAGGTGTAGCACAATGATAGGTGCACCATGGTGATGGAGTCACCTTAGAGAATCAGTTGAAGCATCATGTCTTCAACTGAGTTCAGCTACCTCATGTATCATCTTCTTAGAGAGGATCTATGCTCTTATTTATATTTGTCAAAGTGCTGAATTTTGTTATATATGTGTACTACCTCTCTCTCTCTCTCTCTCTCTCTCTCTCTCTCTCTCTCTCTCTCTCTATGTTGAACTATTGAAGAACATATAAGAAGAATTGATCAAGGGTTTCCCCACATTGGGGTTTGTCCCTGGCTAGCGCCACATCTTGTGTCCTCTTGTCTTGGCTTGTCTTCTACGATTTATGTTTATGTTCTATCAACAATTTACTATTATGTTGATGCGATTACAAATCTGGAAAAGATATTGAGCTAACTGTGAAAATTGAAATAAATTGCTCTGAGCATAGAACATACCTAAATTTAACAATGATGTTCCAACATTTTTAATAGAAGTGTCCCATAAACCCATCTAGGCCTAATGATTTATCAAGTTCAAAATACTATATCACATACCTTATCTCATTCTCTGTGGTATTCTTTGTCATATCTCATTCTCTTCAATTGTGATTATTCCTTGGATATGCTCTAACAATTCATGTGCCTTTTGAGTTATGTCTTACCTGCTCATGATATAGAGCTTGAAAATATTGAATAGTTTCTTATTTAATTTTATGATAGGAAGAGAGTGACACCATTAACTTCAATTATTATAACATTATTCCTCCACGCTCTCATCTTGGCTTGTTTATGAAACAATTTAGTGTTTTTGTTTCCACCAGTTTGTTTATTCGGAGATCAACTTCTAAGCCAGGTGGCTCCCATTCTTAAGTTCATGAGAAAGGGGTCTCTTATTCCAAATCGACCAAGAGATTTTGGGTTGTGAATAATTTTCCAATTTATAACATGAGATCTCTTGGAATTGGATTTTCCTCCTTGCCATAAAAATGTCTCGATTTCTTGTGACATATATAAGTGAATCCCAATGGGGCTAGAAAATCTAGAAACTAGAGGAGGGTGAGAGAAGCAAGAATACATTTTATCAAAGTAAAATGATTTACTCAGTTTGGCCAATTTCCCCCCTTCAAACTTGATGATGTTCCACATTTTTAATAGAAGTGTCCCATAAATCCATCTCAGCCTAATGCTTTATCAAAGTCAAAAGACTATATTACATCCCTTATCTCCTTCTCTGTGGTGTCCTTTGTCATATCTCATTCTCTTCAATATTGATTATTCTTTGGATATGCTCCAAAACTTCAGGTGTCTCTTGAGTTACCTCTTACCTTCTCATGATATAATGCTTCAAAATGTTGAACAATTGCTTATTTAATTTTATGTAGGAAGACAATGAGATACCATTAACTTCAATTATTTTAACATTATTACTCCACTCTATCATCTTGGTTTGTTTACAAAAATTTAGTGTTTTTTCTAACCAAATTTCAACGACAAACTTCTTGATTATAGTCCCCCCTTTCTTCTTCTTCTTTTAAAGCTATATATAGTTTGGGAAATTCTTCCCTTTCTTGATGAATAAGATTTTTAGTGACTTGATAATTCTCTATTTCCCAAAAACTTTCCCAAAGCTTTCCTGTGCATTCTTATACCTTTGCTTTTTTAATTGTAATAGTCTTTCACCTTTTTCAGAGTTGTTTTTAATATATTAATTACTAAACTAGGATGTTAAACATGTACTTGATGGTTTAGTATCATATAAATTATATTGTATAGATAAATATATGGTGTCATTAAATACCCCAATTGATTTAATTGATGGTTGGCATGGTGAATTAAATGGGTGTGGTGGGTTGTCATAATTTGGGGTAAATCATCAAGTCACATTTATAAGATAAAATGAGAAGAAGGAATTGCATTTTTTTTTTTATGAAATTCAATAATATTTTATTATTTTAAATTATTTTCCCAAAATATCTAGAAGGGAGAGTTTAATGGTTATTAAGGAGTGTGGTTGAGGAAACTTGGAGGAGGGGTAAAGAAAATTCATAAATAGAGAAGAGGAAGGGGGGTTGAGGAGAGGAAGAAGTAGATTGGGAGGTTACAGTTTATTGAGAATTTTAATAAATGTGGGAAGAAATATTTATAATGATTGTTTTCTTAGAGCATATATGCATTGTGATTCTTGGAGTCATTCTTGGAGACATGGGTGTGGAGGGATAGCAAGCTTTTCGAGTTTTGAAGGCATGGGCGTGGAAGGATAGGAAGCTTTTGGAGTTTTTTGTATAGATAAAAATTTGGCTATGCTCCTAATGAATTAGGATGATAATTTTGTTCCATTTAGAATAAGAAAGAACAAACCATGGAGAGATCTCCATAGTACTTCATTAAAATATTTTACAATTAATCAACTTCAACAAAACAAAAATATATTTCTTTGATATTTTATTATATCTAATTGTTGAATTCTTAAACTTAACTTCTTATTTAAATCCTCCTCTTAGTTAAATTTGGATTTAGAAATATTATGTTTCCATTTAAATTAGTTTTAAAAAATTAAACAAGGTTATGAATTATTCCAATTTTTCTTATGGTAAAACAAAATCTTACAATGTATTTATTATATTTAGTCAATATTATTGAATTTGAATTTAGGTGTTATAATTGAACACATATTTATTCAATAGTACAAAAAAGCGAATCACTTTTAAAGGGATATCCAATCAATTGATATATTTATAATTGGTGGGATCCTTGTTTGAATTGTGAGTAGGACATCTCACCCACCTTACCTTGTTTGAGTTCTCAAACTTTTTGACACTATTAATTTCCAACATCATTCTTGATATTTGAGTTGTCAAACTTTTTGAAAATACTAGTTTCCGACATCATTATTGATATCAAAAGTATTAGTTAAATTTGGATTTAGAAATATTAGGTTTCCATTTAAATTCCTTTTACAAAATTAAACCAATTATGAATCCAATTTCAAATGATAAAACAAAAATCTTACAATGTATTTATTATATTTAGTCAATATTATTGAATTTGAATTTAGTTGTTATAATTGAGCACACATTTATTCAATATTACAAAAAAAGTTGGTCACATTTAAAAGTATATCCAATCAATGCGTGTATTCCTTATAATTGGTGGGATCCTTGTTTGAATTGTGAGTAGGACATATTGCCCACCTTGTTTGAGTTGTCAATTTTTTTTGACAATATTAGTTTCCAACATTATTCTTGGCAATATTAGTTTCCAACATTATTCTTGATATCAAAGAAATTTTAGGTTTTTTTTGTTTTATTCTTGTTATTAGAAACTAGAAATATGAAAAATGATTTTTATTATTTTTGTATATTTGTTATTGGAAATTAGAAATATGAAAAATGTTTTTTTAATTACTTTTGTATAATTATTTATTGTTAAAGTTTGGAGTGATAATTTTTTTTGGTTAATGATGGTTTTACTTATTGGTAGCAATGTAAATATAGAAAACCAAAAATCTATTATCTTGAAGGGTTTGATGAGGTACTTCAATATTTAATTTGAATATTTAATTTGAATATGTAAGAAGATAGAAAATAGGAAAATGATTATCATTTTTGAATACATATTTTTTTATTTATAAAATATGTGTATGGTCATGTGAAATTCTAGTTTTTCAAATAATGATATATTATTTTTTTTATAAAAAAAACATAATCTATATGTTTATTGTTAATGCTAAATTTATTATCCAAGTGATCGAATTTCCCAACAAAAATTTGAAAAATTGTAGATAACACATTGCTTTGTGCCTTTTTTAATAATTTTAATTTTAAATCATTTTCAAATTATTAAAATAATTATATCCTTGAAATTATAAGGATGCAAAATACCATATTCAGTAAAAAGGTCTTAACATTATCAACCTTGTTTTTGTTTTTAATAGTACTTTATACTTTTTAAAAATTATATTTCATCAACACGTCTAATTAATGATCAATCAAATAGTGATACACATATAAATACAGGAGTGCTATCTCAAAATAGAAAAACTATATTCATCACCTAATCAATTTGATTCAAATCTTTAAACTCACAAAATATAAGAATAAAAATCTTTAAACTCACAAAATATAAAAATAAAAATCTAATTAATAGAAAATATTTCTTAATTTAACTATAAATCTAATTAAATCTAACAACTTCCTAAAAACTATGAACAAATTTCTTCCCAAATTAAAAAACACCAAAAACAAATAAAAGTTATATTCTCTCGTGATATATATATCTATATATATATATTATTATATATCTTTAAATTACATAAACACGTCATCATGTAATGAATACTAAGTAAAAGGGCTTAACATTATTAAATCATTCTTTTGGATTTTATATCTCGGTTTTCATGTAATGCTATATAATTTTTAGATATAAAAACCATTGAAACTCAACAGATGCAAGATGATTTAGGTTTCATTTAATTTTTAAATTGTAAATCTCAATGTTGGACTCACACCCCGACCCTCGATTTCTACAGCGAACCAAAGGCCCCTTGAGCTCGAGTTTTTCGATTATTCGATTAGGAACATGCGCTCCGCGGAATGGTTGCAATTCATGTAACTCCACCGCCAAAATCATTTCGATTGCCATTCCCTCTTCGTGGAGACATCTCGCTCTTTTCATGGTTCTCGTGATGCCTGCCACGTTTCTTCGTGCATGTCCTACACCCGTGTCGTTCTATTCGGACGTCTGACCCGCTGCATCTCATTAAACACACCGCTACGCTCCTTCGTCACCTTGAATTGTGATTGACTCAGTTTTTCTTTGCAATCTGCGAGCAGCAGGATTTAAACAGTGTACAGAGGCCGCCTATGCATGTGTTTACTTCATTGACAGTGAGTTATTCCTATCTTTATTCATGTCAGCCGGATCTTTCAATTCTGTTACTGATTTTAGCATCGTATTTTACTCTTCTATAATCCTCGATCGCTATTGTTTGTCGGTCTTGTTTCTTCTGATTTTTGATAAATAGTGTCATATTAACGGAGTTCTTGATAAGATAAAATTACCTTACCGCCCTTATATTCCCATGATTTTACAGACTATGGTATATTGTTCTAGGTTCAACACTGACTGAAATCCTAGGTAGAGTTTCTGTGCGTGCATTGTGTCTGAATTTGAGCCTCGGAGATCGTGACTATAGGTGTTTCTCTTGGTCTGCTACATGATCCATCTCTTTCGTTTGTCATGGGGTTTTTGGGTTTTAATGAATTTATTGCTGGTTTTTTTAGGCATTTCCTTCCAAGGAATTGAACTGTAACTCGGGGCTTGTTCGTGTATTTTGATGGTTCCGAAGTCGTGTTGGGTTTTTAATTTTTTTCTTTTTTTCCAAATTATGTCAGGCATGTGATCGTGATGTTTTACCAATAAGATTGACCACGTTTTTTTTGTTGATTATATTTGAATTTGCAGGTTTTTGTTAAGACTGTTGGATGGGCATCCCTGTGGTGAAGGGTTGGAAGCTATCTTTGAGTGGAAGTTCCAGTTTCTGAATCATTGACAGCAGTTTTGCAGTTATGCTAGCAAATGCCTCAATGTGACGAACGTAATCTTTCTAGCCTCTATATTTCTTTATGCGGAAGAAAGGTTCCACTTTGGCGAAAAGATCTGGCAAAGATGTTCTATTTCCACCAGTCAGGTGGAACTATTGATTCGAAATTTTCGAGGTTGTGGATTTTCCGAAACTATTACGTGGATTTGTTTTTTTTTGTCGTAGTCTAACAATTATGCTTTTTTGCCCTGAAAGGAATTTTTTTTGGACTTTCCATATCTCTTCTGAAATCCATCGCCCTGAAAGTTCTGGAAATTCTGGCCCAGGCAGCGAATTTTTTCTACTTTACAGAAAAGAGAAATCTCTGCCGGATTTGTGATGATTAGGATCCCTGCTGCGTAGTCTAACTTGGCCACAAATTTGCCTCTGAAATTGAAAATCCTGGAAAGTTTGTTCATTGAAATCTCGTGTTACATTGATATTGTCCTTCGTTTTGGAGTTTGCATATCCTTCGCTGGGATCCGTCGTCCCTCTATCATTAATATTGATAGCACTGTTGGTATTTGCCTCCACTGTTGGTATTTGCAGGCATATTGTTGGGGGATGGTCTTTTGTCTTTACTGCTTCTTTCCTCATTGATAACGCCTTTACATTAATACCCCCCTCCTCCTGTCAATAATTGATAGCACTGTTATCCACCTTTTCAATTTTGATAGCACTGTTATCCACTCTGCACGTGGTCTTGTGGGCACTGGACCTTTTCTGTTTGTATTTAATTACTGTAATGGCGACAAGTCCACAAATCGTTGGGGGGTGGTATTTTGTGTTTGCTGCTTCTTTCCTCTTTGGAGTTGGTTGGGAAATGTTGAGATGTCTCGTGGAAGAAGAGTTCTCCATTCCTTTGCCTTCATGGTAAATGTTCCCCCGTCCTCTTACCGCATATGCTTTTTTGAAATGTTCCCCGTCCTCTTACCCCATATGCTTTTGAAAGTATTCACCGTCTCGAATCCAGCCCAGTGGACTTTTTATGCCGTCTCATCGAATTACTTACATGTGAAGCTTTGGAAGAATGTGGAGAACAACTGTCAATTTTGATGTTTGATGCGTAGTTCCACAAGATGCCCTACTTATACAAGATGTATGGCATGGTTTTTATTAAATACATTATCCTTTAATCTGGGCTACTGTGGTGGAAGTGCTTTTTTCAGTTAACTTTTTTCCAATCTGGTGTTACCGACCTTTCAATTACTTTTTTCACATTTACCATCTCTTAATGAAATTTATTTATTATTAATAGAATTCATTAAATTAATTTGTCTACGAAATAAATAAAATGTCTTTCCAACTTAAATTCTCATTTCTCATTATCATCCGGTGTTGTATATGTTAAGACATAAATGTGGAACTATATAGTCTTTTCATCATATTTCATCATATTAATGTTATTGTAGTGATTTATATTATTTTCATCATATTAATGTTATTGTAGTGATTTATATTATTTGGTTTTCTTCTCTTTATCATTACTTCGTAACAAATATTATATTTTAACGAGTGAAATGATAATATTATATTTTAACGAGTGAAATGATAATGTGCATGTGCATATAATGGTTTCCTGTGCATCCTACATCAATACTTGCATTTTTTTTCTTTATTTACATCAATACTTGCATTTTTTTCTTTATTAACAATGATTTTTACCGTGATATTTATGATATTTGCTTAATTAAATATTTACTTAATTTCAAAAAATGATAATGAAATATGTGAGTCTAAATTAATTACTAAATATATATATATTCTCTAGATCCATTATAATATGTGAGTCTAAACCATAAAAATAAAATATCGGGAAAAAATTAACAAAATATTTTTAAAATATTTGAAAATTAACAAAATATTTTTAAAATATGTGAGTATAAAAAATTAACAAAATATTTTTAAAATATGTGAGTATAAACTAAAAGAAATGAAAATGATATTTATTATGTGAGCCTCAACT